>CANDYH010000876.1:0-18019 GCA_947396885.1 Heligmosomoides polygyrus polygyrus | reverse complement strand
AGACAGTGGCCTTACCCAATGGCGAGACGAAATCTCATGAGAACTGCAAACAACAAGGCTGAGGTTAAACAGTTCTTTTTTCAATCCAAGAATGGGAAGAAACGCCCACTTTGCAGGGATGGCGCTTGAGCATTCCGTCTTCTTATTTATTCATTAATTATTTATATAGCCACGGATCTCCCTCGATAGAGAGCCTTCGGGCTCTCTTGTTAAGAGGGATCTCGGGCCGCTTGTCGCAGGGCCACGTGGCGCGTCCCCGGGTGGTGGATAGGGGAATTAAACGCGAACCAAATGCGACCGTGTACTGCCCAGAGACGCAGGTGGGATGCAGGGGATGGACTCCTTGCTCCTGCTGTGTCGGGTCGTCGCGTTCCTTGTGCGTGGGAGCGGCATGTTCGTGCGTGGATGTGCGTGGATGTGTCCGTGACTGTGCGGATTGTAACTGTGTCGGCTCGGCCAAAAGCTTGCACTCGGTAGACTGGGAGTACATGTAAGGCGATTCGAGGCCGCCTTAAGTCTCGCCCCGTCCCTTCGGGCGGTCTGGCTGGCTGCCCGGAGTACCCGCCCGCACGACAGAGCCTGACTAGCTACCCGTGTTGTATTCCAGTCAAACACAGCAGCACTAATGGGCCTCATTCCCCTGACCCCGAAAGAGCCCCCATTTCTGCAGCGATGGGAAGGACGAGGACGGAGAGGCTGCTAAAATCTCAGGGCCTAACCAGGCTGCGCAAACTGAGAAGGACTAGGATGACGATCTGTACTTACAACGCCCGCACGCTTGCGTCGGAAGCATCCGTCGAGGACCTGATGATGCAAGCCAGGAAGATCAAGTACGACGTCATCGGACTGACCCCTACACGCCGCCTACGACTCCGGAGAAGAACTGTTCCTCGGAAAATGCGACAGCAGGGGAGTAGGCGGCGTTGGTGTCCTCGTCAACACGCACTTGGCCCGAACATCGATTCGTACGAGTCTCTGACAAGTCGAATCGGACGTCTGCGACTGAAGCGATGTGGCTCCGTGCCAGCCTTGACTGTGTTCGTCGCGTATGCCCCAACATCCGACTACGACGACGAAGACGTCGAGGCCTTCTACGTGGAGCTGGAGAAGTTCTATAAGGAAGATCACACCTTCTACAAGGTGATCGTCGGCGACTTCAACGCCAAGATCGGGCCACGAAGGTCGCCGGAAGAACTTCACATCGGAACCCACGGTTTGGAGTGGAACGAGCAAGGTGAAAGGCTGTCTGAGTTTATCATGTCGACCAAGACCATCCATGGAAACTCGCAGTTCCAGAAGCCTCCCTCCCTACGATGGACCTGGGAATCCCTCGGTGGCCAGTTCCACAACGAGATCGACCACATCATCTTCAATCGCAAGTATTGCCTGACCGATGTCTCCGTTGTCCCCAAGTTCTACACGGGATCGGACCACCGCCTCCTTCGCGCGAGGTTCCGCTTTTCGCGTCAAGGAGAGAAGGCCGCGAAGATCAAGAAGAGGAATACCAGAACGACCATCAACTGGGACCTCTACACCTCTCTTGTCGGCCTTTGGGAAGATGCTGTCATGGACAACGTCGACGAGGAATACGATCGCTTCGTGCACCATCTCCACGATAGTGCTAAGGGAGCCGAGAGCTTGAAGACCACCAAGAGGCGCCTGTCTCCGGAAACTCTCGAGCTGATACGCCAGCGTGGAGCAGCACGAGCGTCAGGCAACTACCAACTGACGTCCGAGCTTGCAAAGCTATGCAGAGCAGCGATAAAGGAAGATCTCAAGGAGAGAAGGGCGGAAGTGTTGGCTGAAGCAGCAGAGGTAGGGTTGAGCATCCGCAATGCTCGCCGGAAATTCGCCAACTTCAAGACCAAGATGACCGCTCTCCGACGTCCTGACGGAACCATCACCTCTTCCAGAAGGACCATAGAGAGAGTCATCCACGACTTCATACTCCGATCTCTTCGATAGCCACGTCCACCTGCCCCCATGCCATCTTCCGCAGGATGGATACGTCGTCCCCTCTGTTCTCTCTCTTCCGAAATCCGACACGCCATCTCGTCGGTGAAGAAACGTACAGCACCCGGTTCTGACAGGATCAGAGCTCAACACCTGAAGAACCTCCCGCCAGCGCTCATCATCACCCTCGCGCGGCTCTTCACACGCTACCTGTCCGAATGCAAGGTTCCATCTCAGTGGAAGACCAGCAAGACCGTTTTGCCGTACAAGAAGGGAGACGTGCACGACATTGGCAACTATCGCCCGATCTGCCTGTTGTCCGCAGTCTACAAGCTGTTCACTCGAGTCATCCTGTATAGGATTAGTAGAACGCTGGACGAAGGACAGCCATGCGAACAAGCAGGATTTCGGAGAGGATTCAGCACGATCGACCACATACACACCATTACGAAGCTCATCGAAGTGTCGCGAGAGTACAAGCTGCCGCTGTGCCTTACGTTCATCGACCTGAAGAAGGCATTCGACTCCGTCGAGACTGTCCGTAGTCCGTCGAGACTGAAGCGGTCATGGAAGCCCTGCTCACCCAGGGCGTTCCTACTCAGTACATCAGGGTCCTTCGAGAGCTGTACAGTGGATTCACGACCAAGATCTCACCATTCTACAACGACGTCGTCATTGACGTGAAGAGAGGGGTTCGACAAGGGGATACCATATCCCCGAAGCTCTTCAGCGCCACCCTCGAAAACGTCATGCGCGAACTAGAATGGGAAGACATGGGAGTGAAGGTCGACGGCCGGCAACTGCACCATCTTCGCTTCGCTGACGACATCGTGCTCATAACACCGAGCATCAGTCAGGCGGAACGAATGCTGGCCGACTTCGATCGTGTATGTGGAAGCGTTGGACTGCAGCTGAATCTTACGAAGACGATGTTCATGAAGAACGGATGGGTTTCTGATGCCCCATTCTCGCTCAACGGAACGAACATCTCCGAATGCTCCAGCTATGTGTAGCTGGGTCGCGAAGTCAACATGGCCAACGACCTAGCACCAGAACTGAGCAGGAGGAAACGAGCGGCTTGGGGAGCTTTCAAGAGCGTCGAAGAAGTCGCGAAGAAGACGAAGAACGTCCGACTCCGTGCCCACCTATTCGACTCCACTGTTCTTCCTGCCCTAACATACGCCTCAGAGACCTGGGCTATACGAAAGCAGGATGAACACGCGATCAGCGTCGCGCAGCGTGGAATCGAGAGGACGATGCTCGAGTGACACGACTCACGCAAGTGAGAGAAGGCCTCCGGAGTTCCGAGCTTCGCCGACGTTCGAAGATCAGAGACGCTGTCGCATGGGCCAAGTCGTCGAAAATTAGGTGGGCCGGCCACGTAATGCGATTCGCAGACACCCGCTGGACGAGAGTTGTCACAGATTGGATTCCGCGGGATGTCAAAAGAACACCAGGACGCCGACCAACGCGTTGGTCGGACTTCTTCGTGAAAGCCCTGAACGACCGATATGACGCTCTTCGTGTCCCTCGAGCGAGGAGGATCCATTGGACCACTCTGGCACGCGACAGGGACGAATGGAGACGCTGCTGGCGCCCGCTCGAGCAAGTCGATGATCAACGGGACGACAGGTGATACAGGTGATTTGTTTAGGGTGTGGTGAGGCTCCTAGGAATTACGACTTCAAGCTCTCATATACAAAGGAAGCTGAAAATGGAACATATCCGAACATGACAATGGTGCATGCTTCCTGCAGCAATGGGCTGCACATAAGAGACGGGTAATCTACAAGACTGACACAGATACAGACAGTCCTGAGGCATTGCTACTGTATTTCGGTTCTTTTAGGAAAAGTCGCGCGATTTGTACCAACGGACAATGGCTTCCAGAACTCGGTCGATGTCCCTGTACGTGAAAGCATGTTCTACCATAGGCGGTTACGCTTATTAAGGATAAGTTTGCTTTTGCTAAACACAGACGTACATATCTGCGTAACCTAATTCTCTTCAAGAACACTACTTCTCTAGAATAAGGGGTTAGCGTAATAGGAACAAAACCAGACTGTAAAACGTCTTACCAGGGAAGGGTCTTAGGTGTATGACTGAATGGAGGAAATGGATAGTACTGCGAGAATCTCCACCCTTTATATAGTAAAAAGCATGTTTTGTTTTTGCTGAGTCCTTGAATCAAAAGAGCTACGGGCCCTCCAAATTGGGTGTACAGGATTGCAGCGTCAGCGCATACGGGACGTGGCGAAAGGCTCTGCGGCAAGTAGATCGGTGGCTCAGCAGGGTGCGATGCTGCTTCACAGGTGCTAGGCCAGATGCTCGACCCCGTGCTATGCACTATTTTCGCATTTTTTCACGACGGCTGACTCCTTTGCCAATTTGCTCGCTACACATCTACACTTTTATTTCGCTCTTAATTGCCAAATAAGGGTCAGATTCGTAATCAACGCACCAGATAACCCCCATAGACAAACGTTTAGGGATCGCGGAAGAGCTGGACGTCAGTAAAACTGCTGTTGCGGATGTTCTGAAACGCCTTGGAAAGGTGGAAAAGCTCGAAAAGTGGGTGCCCCATGAGTTGAGTGAGCGGCGAAAACTATCACGTTTCAATATTTGTTCTTCTCCACTTTTACGCCACAAAACTGACCCGTTTTTGAATTGGATCATCACTTGTGGTCAGAAGTGAATTCTGTGTGATAAGAGGAAATATTCCGCACAGTGGTTGGACGCCGACGAACCCCCTAGGCATTTTCCAAAGGCTTCACCAGGCAAGGGAATGGTCACTGTGTGGTGGTCGGCGGCTGGCTGGTGTGATCCATTCCAACTTTTTGGCACCAGGCGAAACTATCACAGCAGAGTTCTTCTTCTTCTTCAGCGTTTGTCCCGCTTCGTAGCGGGTTCCGCTATTCTGGTGTCATGACGCCACCTTTCCCTATCCAGCGCTAGATCAGGGTGAACACCAGCTACTTTCAATTCCATGTGTAACGTATCAGCCCAACGCTGCTTCGGGCGCCCTCTAGGCCGCTTTCCAGACACTTCGAAGTTAAGGCCTATCTTGCGGACGTTGTCTTCCTTTCCACGCAGAACGTGGCCGTACCATCGCAAGCGAGCTTCGCGCATCTTGTCAGCTATCGGCGCGACACCGAACTTCTGCCGAATGACATCGTTTCGGACGCGGTCCATGCGCGTGACTCCAGCCGTCCAGCGCAGCACCTTCGTCTCCATGACGCGGAGGCGCGTTTTGACTTCCTTTGTCGCAAACCAGCACTCAGCGCCGTACATCGCTACTGGCCGGACGACTGCTCTGTAGATCTTCGACTTCAGGTGCTCTGGTATCTTCCTATCGCAAAGAACGCCAGTCAACAAGTGCCAGTTGGACCAAGCTGCACTCACGCGTGAACTCACTTCAAGCATCAGACTGCCATCAAACGCTATTGCTGACACCAGGCACTTGAAAACAGATGATCGTCTTAGCTCAGTGTCGCTAATCCTAATGGAGCCGGACTCACTTACGTCAGTCGTTAGGTACTCGGTCTTCTTGACATTCAATTTGAGTCCAAACATCGCCTGGCGGTCGCACCAAGCTTGCACCTGCCGCTCGAGATCACCTCTGCTTTCGCAGCGAGTATTACATCGTCAGCTTATAGCGGCGTCCAACGGACTGGCTTCTGAGGATCTCTCATAATGGCATCCATGACGACAAAAGTGCAGTGAGGAATGCGCAGAACCCTGCTGCACCCTAACGGAAATGGGAAACTCCATTGGGGTTCCTGCAGCTGCTGCACTCAACTCTTCGGCGGAATAGTAGAGCATCCGAACCCATTCTACAAGTTCCTGAGGAACGCCGTGTTGACGCAAGGCGTACCATATAACCTCACGCAGTACGCGATCGAAGGCCTTCTACAGGCCGAGAAAGGTGATATGCACCGGCTTCTGTCTCTCGCGATGCTTCTCCACCAGGAGGCGGGCGGCGTGTATGGCATCAATGGCCCACAACCGGCTACGAAGCCGCACTGGTTGTCATAGAGCATGACGATTTCACGAATTCGTCTATCGAGGATTCGCTCGAAGATCTTCATGCTGTGCGAAAGCAAGCGAATCGGATGGTAGTTGGAGCAGTCTGCAGGACTGCCCTTCTCCTTCCAAATCGGAATCGTCGCACTATTGTGCCAACACTCCGGTACTTTCCCCTTCTTTACAACCTGTTTGAAGAACTTAGCCAACCATTCAGCAAAATACCAGAGCCTCGGTTTCCATAATTCGGCTGCCAGGTCATCGGGGCCTACCGTCTTGCCGCCTTTCATCTTCTTCAGACACTCTTCTGTTTCCTCCACGGTGATCTTGTGGACGGGGCCGTAGATAGAAGCCACAGAAGGGATGGCCGGATAAGGAAACTTTGCAAGTCGGTATAAGCTCAGCATCTGCGACTCGAGCTTTTCGTTGACATCACTATAATGAGTGGCTTTCGCAACAGCCACTGCTTTCTTTGCAGCCTTCTTCGCGCTCCGATACTTCTACCAGGTGTCGACCGTTTTGTCGCCGAGAAACACAGGATAAAGCGATTTCTTCTCTCGAACCTTCGCTTTCACATCGCCCGTGCACAGCCATGTCTGCTTGTTGACCTTGCGTCGTCCAGGCTTCGTAGTGCCGAGCATCGAACTTGCAGCTTGACATGTCGCGTCGGTAGCCTCCCTCCAGGTTTCATCTACACTCGTGTCACCGAAAGCGAGAAATTATGGCTGTTTTGTTCTCTTTCATTCATCAGTACTTGATGCTAGCCGCACCACAACGCTCCGTCTGCTTCAATCTCGGAGGTGTGATCTTTGAAGTGCAGGCCAGCGGTCGATGCTGTGGGCGACCGTCTCATATGGCACGATTTTCGTGTCTGCGAAAAGACTTCGGTCCCGATCTTTGACAAGGTAAAAGTCAATCTGCGTTATAGAATTCCCACTATAATACGAAATGAGGTGGGAGTCGCGTTTCTGAAACACGGGGTTCACAATGGTGAGGTTATGCAACTCCGCATACTCGAGAATACGCTTACGGTCGGTGTTACCTCTTTCGTCGGTACCTCTGCATTCTTCTCATCTAACAGGCTCCAGAACTGTTCCTTGGCTTGATTGAAGCAGCCAGTCTGCGGAGCATACGCAGAGAAGAAGTGATAGAGGCAGCGACAACAATCTTGATCAGTCCCAGGACACCGCTGGTGGTCCTGGGACTTCCACATAGAACGGCCTTAAAGCCTCTTCCTGTGTCCCTTGACTTGTTGCAGGACCACCTCGTCTCCTGCACCGCACAGAAATCAACTCTCCTTCGCTCCAGTGCTTCAACCAACTCGCACGAGCGACCCGTCAACGTACCCACATTCAGCGTAGCAACGCGGGTCCTGCTTACGTTACGGGACTTTCGGACTAGCTCAGTTACCTCCCGATGCCGTCCTCGCATCAGGGACCCTCGCATGCTTCCCACACTCGCCGGGCTATACGAGTGCCCGTCGGCTCCCGCGGACGCCGTAGCACTATCTCGATACTAACAGGGCGTCATCCCTCATGTCTGCCTTATGTAGCGTATTGAATAAAAAGATAATAAATATACATATAAGTAAATCAATCTTCCTCGACTACGGTAGAGTGGTCGGATTAATGTCACGTGTCCATCACGGGGAGGGGGACTGAAGCCAAGAGATGCCTACGGCACGGCGGCGTAGGCCAACCAGGCTTTCTTTGGGCTTAACCATGGGCGATTGCTGGCGAACTGTATCCTTGACGGCAGACCGCCCAAGTTTACGATATTTTGAGCGGACAACGCGCCAGGGTATGGATGGGGATCAAGTGCCTAGCGCCGGGATTCAGAAGACGTGCTGCAGATGTCATCCAACGTGCGCTGGGATTCTGAAGACGTGCAAAAGACGTCGTCCAACGTACGATGGGATTCAGATGACGTGCTGAAGACGTCGTTCAACTTGCGTAGACGTGCTGCAAATCAGGGGTGGGCGGAATTTCTGTTTTCTGTTTTCTGTTTTCTGATTTTCTGGCCATTTTGGGCAAATTTTTTCTGTTTTCTGTTTTCTGGGAAAATGGCCTAAATTGGCCAGAAAACAGAAAATAGAGCTGCGAAAAAAATTATATAATAGAAATCCAATAAAGAGAATCCAAAAAGTATCATAGAATCATGAGTTTCATCTCAAAATAATGTTTCTAGAGTATTTTAAGTTGCAAGCATGTAAGTTTCTGGATCTGCCCTTGTAAAAATTGCACTATGCACTCAAAACTATACCACTTTGTTTGTTTGATTGTATAAGTGCTGCTGACATGGAGTCCCTTCACAGGACATTTCTCCACTTTCGTAATTTCGCTTTGTAGTCTCTTGAATTTCTGCAGTAGTTTATACTATCTACGATTACTTAGAACTTTATGCAAAGGCTAGAAAACTAGTGTTCTGAGGGTATTTCATTATAATATATGTTAACTATGTGCCATAGAGTAATTGTGGGTAGGATTATTCTCCACCTCCGGCTATTGAAAATTGTTGGCTCGTCTTTCCCAATGATCGTAAAGCAAAGCCTTTGACGGAGCTGCTTTTCTAACTCTTGTTCAGCTTTTGGTTGTCCAACGTTAGTGAGAGGCTGAAAAGTTTTAGTTACCTTTGACTCTACTGGTGTAGTGATAGAATAGTGATACATAAAAATTTTAATTTATCACGTCTATCATCTGTCGTCCCGGTGATCATCGAGTTATTCGAACGAGCACCAGCAACGTCTCCATTTGTCCTTGTCGCTTGACAGAGTGCTCCAATGGATCCTCCTCGCCGGACGGAGACGAAGAGCGTCATATCGTTCGTTCAGGGCTTCCACGAAGAAGTCCGACCAGAGCGTTGGTGGGCATCCTGGTATTCTCTTGACATCTCGCGGAATCCAGTCAGTGACGGCTCTGTCCAGCGGGTGTCTGCGAATCGCATTACGTGGCCGGACCATCTAATTTTCGACGACTTCGCCCATGCGACAGCGTCCCTGATCTTCGAACGTCGGCGAAGTCGTGTTACTCCAAGCATCGCGCTCTCCATTCCACGCTGCGCGTCGCTGATCACGTGTTCATCCCGCTTCCGTATAGCGCAGGTCTGAGGCGTATGTTAGGGCAGGAAGAGCAGTGGAATCGAATAAGCTAGCGTGGAGTCGGACGTTCTTCGTCTTCTTCACGATTTCACGCTCTTTAAAAGTTCCCTAAACCACTCGTTTCCTCATACCCAGCTCCGGTGCTAGGCCGTTGCTCATGTTGACTTCGCGAACCAGATACATGTAGGTGGAGCAATCGGAGATGTTCGTTCCGTTGAGCGAGAATGGGGCATCATAAACTCGTCCGTTTCTCATGAACGTCGTCTTCATAAGATTCCGCTGCAGTCCAGAGTTCCCACATACACGATCGAAGTGGGCTAGCGTTCGCTCGGCCTGGCCATGCTCGGTGTTATGAGCACGATGTCGTCAGCGAAGCGAAGATGGTGCAGCTGCCGGCCGTCGACCTTCACTCCCATGTCTTCCCATTCTAGTTCGCGCATGGCGTTTTCGAGGGTGGTGCTGAAGAGCTTTGAGAATACGGTCTCTCCCTGCTGAACCCCTCCCTTCACGTCGATGATGTCGTCGTTGTGGAGTGGTGAGATCTTGGTCGTTAATCCACTTTGACTCTGATGTACTGAGTAGGAACATCCTGAGCGAGCAGAGCTTCGATGACTGCCTCCGTTTCGACGGCATCGAATCCTTCTTCAGGTCGATGAACGTAAGGCACAGCTGCACGATGAGCTTCGTAATGATGTGTATGTGGTCGATCATGCTGAATCCTCTCCGAAATCCTGCTTGCTCGCATGGCTGTCCTTCGTCCAGCGTTCTGCTAACCCTATTCAGGAGGACTGGAGTGAACAGTTGTGGATTACGGGCAGCAGGCAAATCGGGCGATAATTGCCAATGTCGGGCATGTCTCCCTCCCATGCAAATCGAGATGTAATATGATATGAATGTATGATGAATAATAATAATATGATGGAAAGGGTATATGTTTGGTCCTTATTAGATAATGTCTACGTATTTAAAGAAACACTTTCACCCAAAAGTTTTTGCGCTGACAGCCTCTTCTGTCGCACTCTCGTGTTGTTCTGTGAAATATCAAGCCAGTACCCAAAACATCTTTGGCCCGTGTTTGGTGCTCTATAAGGCCAGTCTCTTACGAGTGGGACCCCTAATCTAGCGAATCGTCTGTTTTGAGATTACACCTACATTTGGTCAGTGAGCCTTAAACCGCTATATTTTAATATGAATGCAATAAGAAAAATTCATCATTTATAAGCCACTCCTATAAACGCTTGCAAGTTAAAACGCTGGTCCACGACCAATTTCTAGTCGTGCAAAAAGCACTTGCTACTGGACAAATAAATCTTCGAATTGAATAATTAGGTAGTATGATAATTGCGAAATTTTCTGTTTTCTGTTTTCTGATTTTTCTGTTTTCTGGCGTTTTTGACCTTTCTGTTTTCTGATTTCTGTTTTCTGACGAAAGCGATTTTCTGTTTTCTGTTTTCTGGGAAAATTTTCAAAATTTCCGCCCATCCCTGCTGCAAATGTCGTCCAACGTGCGCAGATATTCAGAGGACGTACCGCAGACGTTCAACTTGCGTAGGGATTCCAAGTAAGGGGAACCAGTAGGAAAGGGACCAGTGAAGAGGGAATCAGCAGAGAAGGACCACTGGAGGGGGAATAAGGGAAGGGGAGACCAGTATTTTCCCTCAATGTCGTCCAATGTGCATCGGGTTTCTGAAGTCGTGGCGCGTGTGTCGGGGTGCAGAAGGAATGTCATAGACGTCGTGGCAACGTCGTGACACGTGAGTCGTGACTCAGTGTTATGGACATGTGAGTGCTCGGCTAACTATCACTCACGCCAGCACATAGGTAAGGAAGTGTTAGCGGGGAGAGGAGGGGAGGAGGTGCGGATGGTGATTATGGGATTCGGAGGAACATTGCTGCGTTCGGACAGTAAACGTTGTCGACCTGCCGATCAATACCGATCAATTTTAATTATTTTTCTGCAGGTTAAGCGCTTCGGATTGGGACTCTCGTGATTTGTTTTTTGCCACGTAGAGAGCGGGCACTTTGGAGAATAAATCGCGTGCATGCGATTGAGGGTGAATGGGCTTCATAGGTACACTGAAGATTCTGCCCACCATATCCCGCTGTACTAATCTATAAATCTAAATCTATAAAACCATTTTTACTTTAATAAAAGTAAGAAAGCCTGAATAAGAACGGAGGAGGACTGGTGATGTTCTATTCTCGGGGTTTGGGGGCGAAGCCCCAACCAGACGTTTGGCGGCCGCTAGGGCGCTGAGCGTCTGGTGGATTGTATAACATAAAGAGAGGTGGAAACATTCAAACATCTGATACTGTGGAAACGCTCGTTCCGATCTACCGAACAGCTTTCAAGGGCGCTGAATTATTATTTTACAAATGGGGACTTTTGTTTTCAGTTCATTGTCCACTAAGCGCGTTGATTCTGAAGAATGGCTACTATCAAGCCGATCCTGATTCGTACGAGCACCCTAGAAGCGATATGAGGCTGCACCGAACAAGAGCAAAGGCCTATTGTGGAACGATAGCCGACTCGAGTGGGTATCCAATACTACGCAACCAGTATGCCTGCAGGTTTATCAAAAAATTATTTCAGTAGATGGAGCTGCCCTTGTTGCACACCGTTACAGGTGTAATGACGGTGGATGGCAGCCAATTTCGTCGCTACGCACGAAATGCTGAAAAGGAAACTATCCCAGAGAGGATGTGCGATCGTTTCTGTTTTAGAGCCGCCCAAGATTTATTGGGAGACTCTCTACTGTTTCTGTTTTCAAATAAAAAGGGCACTGCAGTTCACAGTCACTTTGATTTCGCGTTCACTTGTTAGCCATATAAACACAGTACCGAACGCTTCATGCTTCTTCCTTTTTCGGACTGAATTCATCAGGAATCAACGGGTCGACCGTTATTCGTTATCCGTTATCTGGTTCCGGAAAGGTTTGACCCACCGCTTAGCAGTTCGTCATACGGCGACTTTTCGACCGAATAACGAACAGCAAACTATGCAACTCTAAGACATAGTCATGGTCAATATGTTAGTTTTATATGTAATAATAATAAATAATAAGTCAGATGGAAGCGCCGCCTGCCGCGTGCACCCGATATCAGGGTCTTGGTTCGAATTTAAAAAAAAAACTGGCCCTACCAAGCCTTCCATCACTCTGGGGTCGGCGAATTAGTGCCGCACTTATCTGGGAAGTGAAAACACAGAGTTGTCCATCGGCTGTCCTCTCCATTTCATTGTATGGGACAAAAACGCACTTAATTCGCCTCCACGACATCTCCTACGTATAAGTGGAATGCATGGCGCTTCCTACAAAGGGATTGATAAACATCGTCTTTGATCCTTCATCCACGCGCTGCGTCACAGCGTGTCACAGATACAAAACCGTTGCATGGAAAGGGAAGCTAGAACCGGAGTGGACATTCTTTCTCTCACTCGATTGATAGGTTCGATCCTATATGCATTGTGCACAGCACACTCTTAGAACATTCCAGGCATGACAGAGCACTGACAACGCACGCCATGCTTGAGATACTCCGTAAACACTGCACGTCACATGTACGTCCTGGAAAATAAGGTGCCCCCATCGTAAAAGCCTGCTGCAGTTATTTTTTAAAGCCACCCACCGCGAAAACGCGGCGGCCCGGTAAAGTTTCATACATGGTTTTATAGATCTCGAGGAGGCGAATCGAAGGGTGCCAACAATTTCTGAAACAACTCAAAATTAAAGGAGATATGAGCCTGCGACGGTTTGCGACGGATTTTTCCGTCGCAAACCGTCTTTTTGACCGCGCGACGCGGGCGGTTTTGAACAGAAATCGTTGTATGCTTACAAACAGCTTTGTAGAACAGTGACAAAACAGACCTGAAAACTTGATGCATTACTGCAAAAGTTCTACAGGGACGCACTCATTAATTTCCACTCATACCTTTTTCCCCCAGTTAAAACGAGATACACACTGTGGTAGAACTTATTGCTTATTCTCATTTGTTTTGCGCGTGAGTGTCATGCTTACGCTCTGAATAAATAAATAAATAAATAAATAAATAAATAAATAAATATGATAAAATAAATGCAGTTATTTTTGTGTTAGATGGAAAGAGATGCAAAAGGTAAAACGGTTTTAACTTCCTTTCTTTAAACAAGCAAGACTCGATCCAACAAACTATTTATCGTTAAGAAAATACCTAAAAAACAGTAAACTAGCAATACTAGGGAATAGATCGATGACACTAGTGTTAAAAGTAGAGTGCGGCCGAGGAGGTTCGATCGCTTCCTAGATGGGCAGCAACCCCGGAAGTGTGAGTCGACAACTCATTGGCAGGTTCCCTTCACAAAAAAGGACGCGTGCGTGCGGGCGACGAGTGGCGGTGGATGACGTGATCCTCCCTGGAAGCAAAAAGAATTCTTCTCCAAAAACCCCTTCCAGCTTGATTCGCAGGTTTTCGCCTCATGGCGCCCCTGCGGTATGAATTCGAAACGGTGATTATTGTTCTGATCTCTGAGCTGCGTTGCCCTGGTCGCACTTTCCAAACCGGCATCCCTATCCATGTTCCCCCTCCTAAAAAGTGATCGCCCCACTCGGTCACACTCTACTCCTTCAATATTGTAGCATGTCTTCCTCAACAAATCCACCTAAACCTTCAAAGGCTCGTAATTAGCGCCTATCTTCGTTATTACCGCGGAAGTATCACCTCTTTCGATTGCACGATAAGGGCCATCCCATTCGATTGTGAGTTTAGGATGCTTGCCATAGGCGTTTTCAACTGACCACTTCATAAATACCTTATCGTCTATTATCGGTAATTGCTCTTCCCAAACCTTATGTGTTTCATCATACACTTTTTTAATGTGCTCAAAACACATTCATGTGTGTTCGGCTGCTTCTTTCCTTATGATCTGAAGGCCATGCAGAAGGACAGTTCCGTAATCGTCGAAGTCTACATTATAGGACTGTCCGCTAACTTGTCCACCGACTGGCCATCGTAAGTCGTTGTTCAGCCAAATACGCATTCAAATCGCCTCCATGATAGCTAGAAAAGCTAGACATTTCTTCGCCGAGCCTTCAAGCCCGTCACCGAGTCCACAAAGATGCTGGTCTAACCTCCTCGTAAGATATGACTATCTTCACCTGGCGCTGCATATCCCAAAATACTTTTGCCACCACCTGAATCAGTTATAGACAGAGAATGTCTGCAGCCGCTGGGCGTATTTAAACGATTTTAGAAAAAATGCAAACAAAAATTAGGAAAGCTATTTTTCCTGATCGTTAACACGTTCATGCCGTGTCACACCTTTTCGGCGGGACCGTGTGACACGATGCGTGTCACGGTGCTGACGCTGCGAAAAATGTGTTGGTCCCACGCACCAGGCACCTCCCATTCAATATAGATCTGCTGCGTCGCAGCAAGAGTATGCGATGGTTCGTGCTCAAATATAGCGCTTAAAGCCATTATTCCAAGGTATTCACTGACACTGTGGTGTGACATCAAACCAGGCCTACTTTCACCGTTTTTTTATTGTCCCAAAATGGCGTATACTTAATAACTTTCTCAAATATCAAATACTTCTGAAAAGAACCACATGTTTAAGCCTCGGCTTAGCAGCTCAACTCTATCTTTTGACATGCAAATCCTGCTCTTGTTGAACAATGCATATAAGCCGGACAGAATCAATCGACTGGGCGCAACAACTTGTACATAGAGCGAGGTGACTTTTTTCCTTCCTCCCTTTAAACAGAGGCGTTACTATATGTTTATGTCTCCACTATCTCGCAAGGCAGCCACTGGGGTCCCGAACAAGCCCAGTGGCTTGGGCGGGGAGGGGGGGGGGGGCGGGGAATGGGGACGAGGGGTAGAACGCTCGTCCGCGGGCTTTGCTTAGGAAACCTTTTTGAACGCGCGAAAAGTGTAGGAAACCTAGTTGGCTTCTATTAGGTTGGTGCATAAGTTCTCGGACATTTGATCCCTCCTGAACTGAAAGCGCATTTTCCCGCCAAATTTCTCACATATCAACGCGTAAAGGATCGATCGATAGAGAAAGGAAAGGGCTACAAAACTGTTCCCAACATTTACTTCCTCGTTGTTAACGTCCGCTATTATGGCTAAGCAATTCATCCCAACTGAGACGCATATTCGGCAGGTCATGTTATTCCTGCATCAGTCTGGCCTCAATGCCAACGAATCGCATCGTCGCCTGAAGGATGTTTACAACGAGAATACACCTGCTCGAAGTACTGTGTACCAGTGGTTCTCGAAGTTTGCAGTTGGTGAATTCTCCGTTGAAGATAATGAACGAGAAGGGCGCCCGATGACACTGGATTTGGATGGCCTCCGAAGTAGAGTGGGAGCGGACCCATACCAAACCACTCGCGAGCTATCAAGCACTCTTGGTGTTAGTCACTCAACAGTGGTTCGAGGATTGAATTCGATTGGCAAGGTGCAAAAATTGTGGGTTGACGCCACTGGAGAGGCAGAGGACGTTCCGAAACCCGGCCTTCACGTGAAAAAGGTGATGCTATGCATTCGGTGGAGCGTTCTTGGAGTAGAATACGGGAGCTGCTGGACGAAGGGATAACAGTGACGGCAGAGGTTTACGTCAACCAACTAATGAAGGTGAGGGCCACCTTCAAACCACACGAGGGGAGCAGGTGAAGGTGTATTTTCAATACGACAACGCTACACCGCATATTGCTGGAGCGACGGCGGCTGAGTTGGCGGACTACGGATGGACCGTTCTTCCACATCCACCTTACTCAGCAGATCTCGTTCCTTCTGATTATCATTTGTTTTCAAGCCTTCAACACAATTTGGACGGCCAGCAATTTAGGAACCGAGAGGATGTCAAGGAGGCACTGCTCACATTTTTCGGACCACAACCGGCCACGTTTTGGAAAAAAGGCATCCATGACTTACCAGCACGTTGGCGAAAGACAATTGATGTAAAGGGTGGTTACTTTAAATGATTTGATATTGTTGTTCGTATGTTGTGGTAATAAATATTTCATGCCCCAAATGTCCGAGAACTTATGCACCAACATAATATGTTTATGTGTACCACCACGCAATGAGTTTTGTACTTCCAGCGACTATGTAGGATGCTCCACGGATTGCTGCAAAGCTGGATGTGCAAATGTGTTCGGAACACAATAACCCCGTTAAGTTGGGCCTGATCCTACTTCAGTTCAGCAAAGTGCAAATGCTCTCTGTTGACAGGTGTTTCGAAATGGCAATATACGCTACCCAATCTTTTACATTCTTGCATACTTTCATTCATCAGTATGCTATTCTATTGCAAGTCGCATTAATTGGGCACTGTGTACGTACAACATTGTGTTTTGTACGAGAGAGGGTGGAGTGATTACGCCAACAGAATTTAAACGGAACGAACAACATCATTTGTCAGCTTTTAGCACTTGTAGCATCTTCCAACTTGCCAGCCCTATATCAACTCTCATTCTTGAAGAGGTAAGTGGCAATTGCACAGCTCTGAAAACTTTTACGCCGAGAATTCATATCAGGAGAATAGTTTTGCGTCCCAAAGATGTGAAAAAAGACACTGTTTTGGTAAATAATTGCAGATGTTGGTCTATTATTTCTGCTTCGCCGCATTCGTCGCTGTAGCAGCAGATGGAGGTAAGCAACGCATTTCTTCAGAACAACTCGCATAAAATGGTGCCTACCAACGTTGCAGTAGTCAACGAACGTTTTCATAGGAAGTGTTGAGAGACACATGTATGTGCCAGTAGTCTACGCTGCACTCCGCGAGAACCCTTAATTACGCTAGCATTTCGGGCTTTCTTCGATCGCTATATAGTCTCCCGCAAAGTGGCTAGAAGGGGAGGGTCACCTCATCACACCTTTATTGCCTTTATTCGGACACTATTTGAGCTGCTTCTTTAGGGTTTGAACATGAACTTATGTAACATTTCGTGAAGACATGTTTGAATGGATTAACCGTGTGGTCACTGACAACTTCATGCAAGGTAGACGTCGGAGTGACGCTGCTTGCGATCTATCGTCCCGGCAACTCGAAGCGGTGGTCACTCGGTCCATTTTTGTCCATTGTTCTTCGGTTTCTCTTTTTTACTTCGGATGAACTTATCTAGCCAGGCATTGCTGGTAGCATCGGTTTTCTTCATGTTATCAGCATTTTTGGAAGTGCTTAGAGGTGATTCCCAGCCATTTTGCTCCAAGCTCGAGGAATAAACTCACGAATCGGATACACTAAAAGGACTGATTCTTGTCCGCGTTTGGCCGGGGCATAATTCCATCGCCGCGATGCCATCGCGACGCTCAATTCATGACCATTCCGCCGCGCACGGCCGAATAATCAGAAGAAACTTCGCCGCGTTTGCTACAACAATGGCGGCCGGCATCCGCGATGACTTTCCTCACCCATCGCGCGCAGCGCGACAGGAGGTACACCCGCCCCCTGCTGGGGGGCGTAGCGTCAGGAGGTACACCGCTGTTCTGCGGACCGGGAACTTTTGTTTTGCCTGTCAAAGATTTCGTAAGGCAGCCGTTAGACTCTCGGTGAAGCCTAGGGAGTTGGGGGTGGGTGAGTAAGGGGGATGAGAGGAAGATCGCACCCCCCAGCAGGGGGCGGGTGTACCTCCTGACCGTCTCTCCCCCATCGCGGGCGTGGCATACTTTTTCGCGCCGCGCGCGGTGTTTAGCGTTGGTCCTGGGCGGATCGCTATCGCGTTTCCTTGCAGAGCGATGAGCGATGCGACGAACGCTGAGAACTCCTCGTGCTTTCGCGTCGCTCCGCAAAAGTCATCGCGGCGACGGGAAGTATGCACTAGGCCTTAGAGCAGGGGGTAGATTCATCAACCGCTGACTGCCCCCTATTGGTGAAAATGTCACCAAAGCTGACGATTTGGCGGTATTTTCACCGTTACAGGGCGGTAAGCGGTTGATGAATCTGGTCCTAGTTGGCCAGT
>CANDYH010000875.1:0-11677 GCA_947396885.1 Heligmosomoides polygyrus polygyrus | reverse complement strand
AATGTTCGAATTCGAATGAATACTCGAGTCTTCAAAACCATTGATTCGAATAAATATTCAAAAATCTAGAACTATTGAATAATCGTCTATTTGAGTAATTGCTCGAATATATTCGTACGAGCACTCTGACTGGAGTGCTCTGCGACAAGAAGATATGTACCAGAGCGGCTTAAATCGAAGATCTATAGAGTAGTTGTTCGACCTGTAGCTATTTACGGAGCTGAGTGCTGGCCCGTTACCAAAGAAATTGAAAGGCGCCTCAGCGTAATGGAAATGAAGATGCTGCGGTGGACGGGCGGAGTTATGGGTTGAACCGAGTGCGGAACGACTCCATTCGGCAAAGATTTGGTGTCACCTCGATTGCTGAGAAGCTGCGCGAAGCTCGTCTGAAGTGGTACGGCCACGTTCTTCGCGCAAAGATGACACTGTTCGAAAGACTGACCTTAACCTGGAGTTGCCCGGAAGCGGCCACAAGGGAGACCAAAGCAGCGCTGGCTTAATCCGCTACACCAGGAATTGAAGCTGGCTAGTTTACACTCTCATCAGGCATTTAATCGGGAAAAGTGGCGCCGGCATTTCAGGAAAGCGGACCCCGAAACAAAGAGGGACAAACGCTGAAGAAGAAGTAGATTCATTCAAGCACAACTATAAGCTAGACTACCAGCGCTGTTTAATACAATGGCAAAATACAATGGCACAGTCGCCTTTTGCTACAAAATTTACGCTGTAAGCGAGCGCTCGGAATATATGTTCTTCAGTCATATATTAGCTTTTTTCTAGTTTTTTATCATTTCTGAGTCTTGAATGTCTACTGTTGAGTTTGTTTGAGTTATGAGTTTTGATTACTGTTCGTTGATGTAATCGCGCGCCTTTCGACGCATAACTATATAAATAAATAAATAAAAGCCTCAATTAAGGCTACACGACCTGCAGAGTCAGAAAAAGATGCGGACACTAAACGAAGTCTGCTGTGTAGTTTTGGTTAAAAAAGGAAGTCTCCTTATTGGTGAGAAGAATAAAACTTCTCATCCAAGCAGTTTCCTATGAAAAGCAACTGGTAGCGTTTCAAACCAAAGGAATGCACACTGACCAAAAAATAGATACACTCATCCATGCAAGGTCTCTCAAGAATATTTACTGCATAGTTTGGATAGACATCTTACAGTTAGTTCAACAAGTTATTTTGTTATAGTTTTACTCTGAACAATAAAAGGAAATAATCCGATAGTGATTGTATGGCGAGACTGCGCTGTGCAATGATTCACCGATTCACAAAAATTATTTGGTTGGCAGTGCAAATGCCGAGTACATCCGTAGAAATCTAAAAAAGGAGGAGCTAATTGCCAAATTTGGTTTGGTTGCCTTTTTTGCAAAAGCCAATTGCAAAAAACAATCCGTTTCTCACTTCTCGATCCCTGTGAGCAGCATTCTCTTTATCTATGAAAGTTGCTTCACGACGTGATGGACGCTATGTTTTCCGTATGACACAGCGATTTTTTGCTCCCTAGAGCTCTAAAAAAACTATAGTTATTAATCTAGACAGAAAGATAGCGATTGTATGGTCATTCAAACAATGCCCATAGTCTCGGTTTCCACCTATAGATTAGGTAGCTTAACATCACTATAGATTTATACTTCGTAGGTCTCATATGCTCTATGGTAGTCCAGTAACTGAGCTTTCACTCAGTGCTGGTGGAACAACGGTGTGTTCGGTTTCAATTGGATTCACCTTGGCACTCTTAGGAATTCGTTGAAACTGGCTGTGTTGGAAACCCAAGTCTTCGCCGAGATGAGTGCCTGATCTTACCAGGATACTATCTCAACGGTAGGTCGGAACGGCGCAAGTGTTGTATATGGGCAGAACCGCCTCTCTCTGGGTAGTAACAAACTGCAGGTATCTCGACCCCAATACAACTCTGCGCAGAGTTAGGGGCGACGGAAGCCGCGGGTTGGCGTCCTGTTGATTCACGTGCTCCACAGCTGACGGGCGCGCGCGGGATGAGGGCTCGTATCGCGGCTAAGCGCAGTGCACAGGTGGCGTAGTAGGGAAGAGCTCGAGCTCGTAAACGCGGGGTCGGGGAACGCAGACTGCGGTCGTTTTGCACTTTTGCAAAATCCATGTTTATGATATAGGTAATCCACCTAGGGGTATTATAGTGTGCTATAGAGCATGTTTACATATAACATATGCTTGAAACTACAGATTAGCTAAAATGTTCACTTCTGTGTGTCACTTATTTTAAGCCTATTTTGTGTGAAGCTGTAGTTATGTAACGATAGATATTTTGTGGCACTAGTAAAAAGTTCCGACTCCACCGACAAGACTTCGGTCAAAAAATTTTTTTCGCTGAAACTTTGTCTAGGGGGATTATTTGGGGTGTTGATCACGAATCTTACATCCGTTTTTCACGATTCGGTCGGAGGCCACCCATACCGTTAACAAGGGTGGTGCAGACAGGGTCACCTATTTCGCTGAAACTTCGTCTAGGGGGGTTATTTGGGGTGCTGATCGCGAATCTGACATTCGTTTTTCACGATTCTGCCTCTACCTGCCGTCATCGGCAGAAACTTTAAGAATGTAATCCTGTGCCTTCCTGTATCTATATTATTCAGCCGAATCGTGGAAAACGGATGTCAGATTCGTGATCAGCACCCCAAATAACCCCCCTAGGCAGAGTTTCAGCGAAAATTTTTTTTTTGACCGAAGTCTTCTCGGTGGAGTCGGAACTTTTTACTAGTGCCACAAAATATCTATCGTTACATAACTATAGCTTCACACAAAATAGGCTTAAAATAAGTGACACACAGAAGTGAACATTTTAGCCAATCTGTAGTTTGAAGCATATGTTATATGTAAACATGCTCTATAACACACTATAATACCCCTAGGTGGATTACCTATGATAAATATGGATTTTGCAAAAGTGCAAAACGAGCGCACTCTGCGGGATCCAAACCCCCCACCCCGCGTTTGCGAGCCCGAGCTCTTCCCTACTACGCCACCTGCGCACTACGCTTAGCCGGAACGGCGAGCCCTCATACCGCGCGCGCCCGTCAGCTGTGGAGCACGTGAATCAACAGCGCGCCAACCCGCGGCTTCCGTCGCCCCTAACTCTGCACAGAGTTGTATTGGGGTCGAGATACCTGCAGTTTGTTACTACCCAGAGAGAGGCGGTTCTGTCTATATACAACACTTGCGCCGTTCCGACCTACCGTTGAGATAGTATCCTGGTAAGACTTTTTAAATCAGAGAAAACTCTTCCGAATTGAAACGACCTTCATACAGGCTGAACTACAGAATTTCAAAAATTTCAAACAATGTGTTCACTTATTGGTTAAGTGAATTAAAGGCTTAAAGAAATTATACTGAAATTTTCCTCAAACAAAAAAAAAAACTGTAGACATTGCAACAAGTACCTGTGGAAAGGTCATAAAACCCTGTGGAAAGGTCATAAAACGGATAGGAATCAGTAGTTCCGCACAATTTAGTAATTCCGCGCAAGGCTTATTTCTTATCCACCTTTTGTTTTCGCTCGCTATCTCTAATCAAATACGCAGAGTGAAAACAGATCGAATCGGATTGAGAATCACGACTTATAAGCCATTCGAATATCAGTTTTTGTATGTGGGTCCTCACGTCCCGAAAACAGGTTCAATTCCGAAATTGAGCTCTAGATATAGGCGGTTAGTTACAGTTCTGCCACTCCTCATTGGTTTCACGAATCGAAAAGTAGAAGTTCTGCTCAAAAAGCATAACATGCCTAAATCGAATTTCACTTCAACCAAATGTGCGAAACTTTCAGAAAACCAGGGCCTCATGTAGGCTGCGCATTTGACCGTGAAATGGCGTTCCACAAAAAGCTGAATAGGAAACAACCTACATGCTTGACGAGCCTTTGAACGACGACAAGAGGGGAACTTCTAGCAGTTCTACTACATATAAGAGCGGTAAGGCTTCCGTCTGTTAGTCGGTCTGTCCATCCGTCCACAACGGCACAGTGGCCGGGAGAAGGGCTTCACATCTTCATTCGCATTATTGATCGCTACCCGAGGTAAACCGTCCACGGTGACCGTAGCGTGAATTTGATGACCGATGGACCCGTTTCACAAAAGTAACCACTATCGATCGGCCAGCCGTTATTGGTTGATTATATTGGTTTTCCCTGCAATAGAGATTGGGGCAATATCGATCGGACAGCCGTTACCGATCGATTTTATTGACCATTCGGTGTAATATGGGATTGGGCACTATCTAGCTACTTGAATCATTTCAGTCAAGACCTTCAGTTTGACTGGTTCCATGCTGATATCAGCGGCCGATTCATATTGATAATGGGGTGAGTGCTGACGGTCCCACGAGGTGTGGATTTTGTGTTCCCTCAAACAGCGCCAGTGGGATTATATTAGGTTGGAAAAAAAGTCTTTTCATTTTTTTCAAAGATTTATTACTTCACAACTACAAAGTCAAATCAATTGAGATAAACTCTATTTTGTTCTACTACACTTCTCCAAAGACGTGGTAATTTTTCTAATTCCTCTCGCGTAAAAGACTGCAGTTCTGAAGTCGAATCACCGCTGAATCCAATTTTTGAGGTCCTCGTCCGTTTCAAAATATTTCTCTCCAATTTCTTGCTTGAGAGCGTGGAAGAAATAGCATTCGGAGGGCCGAGGTCAGGGCTATACGGTGGATGTGGCATTACCTCCCAGCCCAGCTTCTTTATTGTTTCTCTTGTGAGTCTTGCAGCATGTCGCTTTGCGTTGTCATGCAGGATCATCACCTTCGACTTCTCAGGCCTCTTTTCTTGGAAAGCTGCGGCGACTTTGTGGAGTTGGCCACTGTATGTGGCAGCAGTAAGTGTCTCTCCACTTCTGAGAGTTTGCCGATAAATCACTCCTCTGATGTCCACCAAACACTCAAGAGAATCTTCCGTTCGTGAACATTGGGCTTGAGATCAGACTTAGGGCTCTCTCCCTTTTGTACCCATTGCCTTTTCCTCGGAAGTTGGCACACAGAACCCAGGACTCTTCGCCTGTCACAATCCGCGGAAGGAACGATTTTCTTCCTTATCTGGACAGAAGAGAAGCAGCAATGGAGAGCCGTCGACCTTTCTGAGTGTCTGACAGGGCATGTGGAATCCAAGCTCCAAATTTCCATGAAAGCCAAGATTCTTCAGATGGATCCCCACTATCCTATGAGACACTTCGAGCTTCTCTGCCAGCTGACGTGTCGTCTGCCAACTATCGGTACGAAGAAGATGGTGTAGTTCACTGTCGTCCAATCCAGTTGGCCTTCCTGACCATGCTTTGCCCTCAGTGAATAATTTCCCTTTAAAGACTTTCCGAACCACTCATAACAGGCGCGATGAGTAGTAGATCCCAAGCCATATTTGTGGTTAATTTGGTCTGCTGCCTGACGTGCTGTGGATTCTTTAATGAATTCTTGAAGAATGCCGTGCTGAAAACGGCCATGAGGTAGATCTGGCATTGAGTTCGGAGGATTGGATGGATAACGAATTACAAGAAGAGTCTTAACCTGTGTCTGCGTGCGAACGGTAGACAAGTGTGATAGGATTACGAAATCAGCAATCAACATTGGCTAGTGCGTTTACAAGGGGAAGGGTAAAAAAAATTTCGAAGTGTGAAGAGACTTTTTTTCCAACCTAATATATGTAATGGTGCCCGATCAGCAGGATGTGCCGGTTCGACTCCCTCCTGACGCTAGGGTTTTGGTCTCAGCGAAACACCGTTACGATATCTAGCCATTTTCAATCAGGATGGTTACGATGTGCATTCTAGCTGCACGAAATAATACAATACGACTAGCAAAGGTGTATCTCTAAGTGTAACAAAAGAAATAAATATGAACCTTAAGTAGAGAGGTCTGAAACTAATGTTGAACTCGCAGTTAGGAAAAAAACAACGACAACAAAGTTCCCTAAAGTGGCAAATTTAAGCCAGCCATGACTTTCCCTTTGTTTTTTTTTTGATTTATTGCGTTCGTCAAATTGCACATTGTTACTTCGGTTGCCTAGTTATAACTTGTGTAGCAGTGCAAGTCCAGGACAACACATACAAAGTGGTCGTGCCAGGCTAAGGAGTAGCTTCACATGCTCTTTGGTGCCCTTTTAGGTAAAGGGATCAACACGATTTCCTCTCTCAGGCTAGGTTAGACGAATACTACTGATAACATGTTCAGGTTCGTCCCCTCCAGAAGAGCGAAGTGGGAAGAGCACTATTACTACTGCTGTATGCCTATACTAAACATTTGAGCGCATAGTACACAGCGCAGTCGGAGGAGGCCGTCTGTCGTATGCACCACAAGTCAAGGCTCTTAGGACCCCACCCAGGCCAACAAAGCCTTTCAGTCTTTTGAGGGCTGGCGAACCATTACCAGATCTTTAGCAAGGCAGAAGCACTGTCCATCTGGCTGGCTTCTTCATCGTCTAGTCATGGCCACTTATGTATAAATAGGATAAATAGGCGTTCAAATTGCCTCACGGCATCCCGAAGAAGTATACTACGTGGTACTTCCCGCAAAGTTATAAGTGGGTTGTGTTGAGAGGAAGATAGTAGGAGATATGTAGGTAGACATTCATTTTACAGGACTCAGGATATGTCGGCGTTAGTCATTCTTTCCTGGAATGCGTCACTCACTTAACTTCCACGGAATGTCGTGAAGGGCCTGAATGCACAGCTGGCACAAACTTATCTTCAATAATTATGACGAACACTATGTCAACCTAAATTAGGAGTTGATTGAACAGAAAGCTTCTCATTGATTTCGATGTCACGAACTTCACTGGTTCTGCTATAAAGCTGCAGACGCATACGCAACCAGAAATATGACAACTGAGAGCAAGCGCTTCGGGTGGCGTGGAGAGTGCAGCGCTTTTTCGCCGGAACCCAGATGCCTGAGCAGTCAGCCGGTGGCTGAAGTGCGTTCAACAGTCTCCGACAACAACAAGCAAACAGAAGTCCGGATCGCCAGCGATCGTGTCACCGGAGAAAGTAGGAAACCACCGAAGTAGATGAGGCAGCATAATATCATTGGGGATGGACAGAGACGAGGCCCGCAAGTGTAAGAGTGTGGAAGGTGGCGTTGAATAATCCCTTTTTAGGACGCGCTATTCTACCCCTACAGAATGTCGTGGATGCAGTCTGAATTCCTATACAATGTCTCGAGGTGGTTGGCTTATGAATAACTCAGTGTTTTAGTATTTTCAGATAAGTCTGGTAGCAAATCACCGACTCTGGATGGATAGAGGGCGCTTGGTTGGCCTGGACGAGAAACCCAAAACCCGAAACTGGAGTCGGATGCCAACGACAGCCGGCGCTTCGGCCAACTATGCTTCACGCGCGTTTGCCTTTTCGGGTGCTTTTCTGTATTCTACAGCAACATGAGAAAATCTGAGAGATGAGTGCAAGAAGAGTGGGCAGATAGTTTTTAAAGAGTGGCACACAACAGAACTCCAGTGAGGCCCGTTTATGCCTCGACGATGGTGCAAGCTGTTTTGAACAAATCGTAACCTCAGGATAAAAATCTCTGGTGCGGTATTGTCATAATCCATAATGCCACAGAAGCACATCACCCATTTACAAGGTTCACGGCCTTCGGTTCCTAAATTAAGTGCTTCCTATCAAGCTACATATACTGTGCGTGTGGCAGGCGTGAAGCTGGTAACCAGTACAATAAGGAGAGTGAACCGAAAGAGAGGCGTCGCCGAGGACCTGTTTTCCTGAGGGGCATACATAAACTGAGCAAACACTGCTGAATCACGACAGCATTTGCTGGAAAAGGAGTAGAATGGTGTCGATGTGTGTGCCAGCCAAAAGGCGTGGTCAGATCGCTTACCGGTGGTTGTTGGATTATTATTTTAGCCTGCTCAAAAGATTCTCGCGAGCCAGTTGGATTTTGCTTTGTTCTTTGCAAAGTTTGTTTATTGTGATTTCATCTGTTTGGGTGCGTCGAGGCGTGACCGGAGAAACTGTTGCGAACATACAATTCTAGCTTCTTAATTCTGATTGTCTGCCCAGGCCAGACAAGCTTTCAAATCATCTGAGGTCTGTGAATTCGTACCAGATGCACCTAGAAAGGATAGAATACTGACTTGTTCATCGGCTGTCCGCCGAAAGACATTCGGATTGCCTTCACGATATCCTGTAAAAGTACAATACATGGCGCATCCCAAAAGGGATTGATTAACTTCGTTCTTCATCCTTTATACCCCATCCATTTCTTTGTGCACAGGAAATCCGATCTTAAACAAAAGTTAAAGAAAAAGGAACAAGGTGAGCAAAAAAGCCAGGTGTCCACTAAAATAAACTAAAAGGAAGAAAAACAGGCAAGTACATACAACGCGCCGATTTCCTAAACGTCTTCGATGAGCACTAGATCACAATAAGAAAATTTAAAGGAGTACTTTAGATGTAAGGAAATCACTTCGGCATTAAATCAGTAGTTTTGAAGTTATTGAAATAGTTGACTCCAAAACCTTGTGTTCTTAGTGGTGCAAAGGATTTGTCTTGCTTTAGACGTTCTTTTGAAACGAAATTTGGAGCCCTTGTTCGATATCATTTCGGAAAGGCCACAGGAATCTCTGGAATCCAGCGAATTGAAGCACATGAGGTAAGTCACTGATGTTTCTGGCACGTAACTGAAAGAATGGAGCGATTGGAACTAACACTGTGAAAACTGCAGTGCTGAGTGATTTTGGTTTCACTTCGGCGGTCATCGGACACTCTTGCAATTCCTGGTGGATCAATTTATCCTATTCTCTTCCAGTAATTAAAAACCTAATAGACCCATTCAGAAGAATGCTCCTCTAACTTGCCTCGAAGGGATAGCGTTGCTTGAAGGGCATTGATTGTTGCGTGCAAGCCAAGTGAAGGCTTCGAAGCCGATTCTTCTCCAGGTCAACGAAGCATCCAGGCATTCTGTCTCTTCGGAGTTTGTAAACTGTTACCGAATTTCTCTGAGATGGACGAAACGCCAATTTCTTCATTGACTGAGTAATCACTACAATTCATTGTATAGGCCAAATAGGCCTTTAAATTATTTATATTATTCAAATATTTACATTTGCCTGCACGATATGCCGTAGGCGTAATATGCGTGGAGCGTCCCATATGTCAGTTGAATAACTCCGACCTTTATCCTTTACACTTTACCCTAAGCAGATTAACCCATTGTTAGCTGTCATAACGATGTTTTGTTGCGATCAAAACTTCTAGCGCCAGGCGGGACTCGAACCCGCACCTCCCTCTGACCGGGCGGGAATGCTGTACGCCATTACACCACCGGCGCCGTTTGATCGAGTGCAACCCATTGTTGTCTGACTCGGAAACCGTGTGAAAGTGGAGCCGCCTTGAAGGGAAATTATTTAATAACTTGCATTTTATCTCCCAGACGAAAACGCTGCGGCACTAAGAGTTCCAGAACGATTTAAAATGCAGAGATCGCTACTGTAGCTCATTCAAGTGCAGCCATAAACAACCCATTATTCATATGGGAACTTTGGAGAGATTTCTCAGGAGACATTCATTAGACGTTCGATTTCTCAAAGTTGTTGCGGTAGGGGATCTTGGAAGCTACTCATACTAATGGTCTTTAAAATAAAGGATAAAGGATGAAGAACGACTCACTCAATCTCTTTTAGGATGAGCCACGCACGTCTACGGGACATCGTGGAGGCGACTTAATGCGCATTTGGCCATACAATGACTTGAGGGGCCAGTCAATAAACAAGTCAGCCCTTTATCTTTCGCAGACAAGTCTGGTAGCAATTCACCGACCCCGAAGGGATGGAAAGCTTGGTTGGCCTGGGCGGGGATGATCCAAATCAGGAATTTGGTATCGAGTGCACGCGACAGGCGGCATCTCCTCCGACTGCGCTACAGGCGCCCATAGCCATTAAAACATGCTTGAATAATATGTAGAAATAATAGTGTAAAAACTCTAGTAACTCTAACACACTAAAAGTTTGCTTATTGAAGTATTCCTATCTTCTTTAGTAGCTAGAAAAGTCTTCATAAGAGTATTGCTCAAAAAAATAGTAGGATAACTAATAGGGATCGAATTTTATCAACGTTTTAGTTTGAATAAAATGATAAACGTTATGCCTCTGTGGAAAATCGTGGTGTCTATATTTAACGACTGGGTAGCCGATTGATTAGATCGGGCACGCTCACTCGACATGCTAGAACATTTCCTCAGGCTCAATATGCACTGGAAAATTGAGTTATAAAATATATGGAAGACTTTTTAAGCTTTTTTCACCATCCCGGCCGACGTCTAGCTGCTTTACGTCCAACAAGTTGTCGATAATGTGCCGGCTTACAGAAGAATCCAGCTACACCATCACACTGTTTATTATAATTTGTCAAAACCGAAGAGCAACACAACTCCTCCTATTCGCCTGAACTTGCTTGATTTCACAGTATTCAAACAGGTTCCGGTGATACATGGCACAGGACTCGTATTCCGCTCAAAATTCCTCAAAAAAGTCAGATGTTTAATTGCAGAGTGTTGTTAAGCAGTTCGCCGAATTCCTACTCATACCTGATTGCCTCCTCAGTAATATGTGGAATTTTGATTTTCATTTATTTATTTATTCAAGGCATAGAGAATTGTCTGGCGCACAAAATGTAAGCAAACAAGAAATAGAGTAACAACATAATACGAAATGAATGTAAGCATCAGCCAGGCAAGAAACTATTACAAATAACGCACTTTGCAGCATACTTTAGTATCTAACATCTGGAAAACCTTTTACAGGCCTGGATATCAAGTCTCCCTAGATCTTTATACTCGCCCAGCAGCGGATTGAATTCCATGAAAATTCGATAGGTCAAGAAGTCTGACCTGAGTCGCGATTTAGCCACTTAGACTCAAAGCTGCAGCTTTCCTCTCACGGTTCTTCTCAAAATAGAATCGAAGGACTTTCTTAGGTCGACGGTAACCTTATTTGCAAGAATTTTGTACTTGGTGATAAAGTCAGCAATCTTTCTTTCATTTCTCAGCGAAGGAAGGCCAACGATTGCAGTTCCGAAACCCTCATATTCTTCTTCGAGCAAATAAGGTCCATCGTCGAGTGCGGTACCACCATCTTGAACCCTACAAAGAAAGACATCAAACTTCTGGAGAGCGTCCAAAACAGCTTTACTCGTGAGCCTATGATTAGATGCTACGGTATCATTTACTAAAGGATAAAGGATAAAGGACGGCGTTACTCAATCCCTTCTGGGATGCGCCAGCGCATTCTACTTCTACGGGATGTCGTGGAGGCGACATGAATGCGTATTTGGCCAAACAGTGACTTGCGGTGGCCAGCCGATGAACAAGTCAGCGCTTTGACCTTCCCAGACAGATCTGGTACCAATTCACCGACTCCGGAGGGATGGAAGGCTTGGTTGGCCTGGGCGGGAAATCCGAACCAGGAACCTGGTATCGGCTGCACGCGGCAGTCGCGCCTCCTCCGACTTCGCTACACGCGCCCATAATTTACTATCAGATGCCAAATAGTGTTGAGAGAGCAAAAATGCTGTCCTCACCAAGTCTTATGCTCCTGTAGTTGAAGAAACTACAGGAGCATAAGACTTGGTGAGGACAGATAACAGTGGAAGAAAATAATCGACCTTCTTATGTTTCTCAAAATATTCATAGGTAAGGTTTCTATTA
>CANDYH010000874.1:0-13017 GCA_947396885.1 Heligmosomoides polygyrus polygyrus | reverse complement strand
CTGCAGCGACTGTTTTCCAGAGGGATAGGCGACTCGGTCCCGTAACGATTTCCCTGAATTTCACTCCGAAACTACGGTGGACAACTCAGACGGGTTTTTTCCGGTTGTAAGTTTATCAAGCACTACGGCATGGATGGACTTCGACCGAATCGTGAAAAACGGATGTCAGATTCGTGATCAGCACTCCAAATAACCTCCTTGGCGAGGTTTGGACGTCTCAGCGAAAAAAGTTTTCGAACGAAGTCGTGTCGGTGGAGTCGGAACATTAAACTAGTGTCGTTTTTTTGTTGATGCAAAGACTGTTACGAAGCCATGCGTTCTTATCAGAGAGTTCTATTAAGGCCGTTTTCACGATAATGACGCCTCTTCGAACACGAAGCCAAGATGCTCTGAAGGTATTCTGAATCTGGGGAGGAGAACGACATTTCGAGTGCATAACGACAGGAACCGAAGGCGAATGTGGAGGTGTATTCATTCCGAAAGCAACGGCGAAACTGGAGAGCATCGTAGACAAGTGGCGCGGTGTCGGGACAGTCCGAATCAATACTGCGGACGCCACGCCGTGCGCGTGGCGTCGTCGGCCGTTTTATCGCCGCCGACTTGTTTTTTGCTGCGACGGCGACATGCTCCAGCTCGTCACGCAGCGTCCGCCCTTCTCTCCCGCTTTTCACGTGTGAATCACTGCACATGCTTCACAATCAATTCAGCTCATCCAATATTTAGATCAATAGGACTTTTGGCACTACTCTACTTTCACAACTCCAGGAGCCGGATTCATTAACGCTTATACCCGCAGGTATGCGGGATATAGGAGTAGACGTACCGACGATGAGGCATTCATGATAAACCTTACCCAACACATCGTGGTATATCAGTGGGTAGAGAACACTCGATGATCGTCGTGGGTGTATCCGCCTATCGGCGAGAATTCCGCGCCCCATTGACAAAACGGCGCTCCAGTGAGATCAGCTGTTCTCGTGAGAGGCTTAGTTCTACCTAACCCTTGCTTCCTTTCATTAATACGAATCGTACCTGCCACCCACTTCGGGTATTGGGTACGATTCCTTTACGGTATGTCTGCCTATACCCACTACTTGATGAATCCGGCCCCAGGAGGTCGATGACTGTCGAAAAAAAATCTCTCAAACTTCGCCCAAAGAGGTTAATTTGGGATGTCCTTGTACCCGACATCCGTTTTTTAGCAGTACTATTGGGCACTATTGTACATTACGGACTCCAGAGGACGAGGAGGGGTCGAAAATTTTTTTCGCCCAAACTTCGCCTTGAGGGGTTATTTGGGGTGCTGAACACGAATCTGACATCCGTTTTTCGTTTTACGCTGGAACACGGTAGGTTACGGTAGGTGCGGGTGACTAAGCCTGCCAAGGTCATGGTCACCGATTTCGCCCAAACTTCGCCTAGAGGGGTTATTTGGGGTGCTGGACCCGAATCTGACATCCGTTTTTCGTTTTACGCTGGAGTACGGTAGGTTACGGTAGGTGCGGGTGACTAAGCCTGCCAAGGTCATCGTCACCGATTTCGCCCAAACTTCGCCTAGAGGGGTTATTTTTGGTGCTGAACACGAATCTGACATCCGTTTTTCGTTTTGCGCTGGAATACGGTAGGTTACGGTAGGTGCGGGTGACTAAGCCTGCCAAGGTCATGGTCACCGATTGTGAGCAACCCCATCCTTTTAAGCCATTCCTGGAAATCCTCTGCGTCCATGTTTAGCTTGTCAAGAGGGTCCTTCAACTTGAAGTCGCGCAGTTCTTCCTGGCGGCGGTTGTGGAACAGTGTCTGGAGGGCCATGATGCTTAGACTGCTATCTCTCGATTAAGCCTTCGCCTATCGATGAGTTTCCCGCAAAAATGATTTCCCGCAGATTTGCGAATTTTCAGGCGATCGCTGCGGGACCGACTGCATGCTTTTCTCACCCGTAGCACCACAGATAACCCATATAGCCGAAGTTTGGGCGAAATCGGTGACCATGACCTTAATCACCCGTACCTACCGTAGCCTACCGTATCCCAGCGTAAAACAAAAAACGGATGTCATATTCGTGATCAGCACCCCAAATAACCCCCTGAGCGAAGTTTGGGCGAAATTGGTAATTATGACCTCGACAGCCCTAGTCACCGGTACCTACCGTAACCTACCGTAATCGGCCGAAATTTCAAAATCGGATGTCAGATTCGTGATCAGCACCCCAAATAACCCCCCTGGGCGAGGTTTGGGCGAAATTTTTTTTCGACCTCTACTCGTCCTCTGGAGTCCGTAAAGTACAATAGTGTCCACTTTCGGGACTCCAGAGGTCGAAAAAAAATCGTTCAAACTTCGTCTAGAGAGGTTATTTGGGGGTGCCGATCTCGAATCTGACACCCGTTTTTGAAATTTCGGTCGATTACGGTAAAGGATAAAGGACGATCAATCCCTTCTGGGATGCGCCAGCGCATTCTACTTCTACGGGATGTCGTGGGGGCGACATGAATGCGTATTTGGCCATACAATGATTTGCGGTATCCAGCCGATGAACAAGGCAGCGCTTTATCCTTCCCAGACAAGTCTGGCACCAATTCACCGAACCCGGAAGGATGGAAGGCTTGGTTGGCCTGGGCGGGAAATCCGAACCAGGAACCTGGTATCGGGTGCGCGGCAGTCGCGCCTTCTCCGACTGCGCTACACGCGATTACGGTAGGTATGGGTAACCAAGGCTGCCGAGGTCATAATGACCGATCTCGCCCAAACTTCGCCTAAGCGGGTTATTTGGAGTGCTGATCACGAATATAACATCCGTCTTTCGTTTTACGCTATAGTATGGTGGGTTACACTAGGTACGGGTGAATAAGGTCATGGTCCCTGATTTCGCCCAAACTCCAGCGTAATACGAAAAACTGATGTCACATTCGTGATCAGCACCCCAAATATCCCTCCCCCTAGGCAAAGTTTGTGCAAAATCGGCAGCCTTAGTTGCCCGTACCTACCGTAACCTACCGTAATTCAGCGCAAAACGAGAACGGTATGTCTACCTGTACCCACTATTTGATGAATCCGAGCACCCCAGGAGGTCGATGACAGTCGAAAAAAATATGTCTCAAACTTCGCCCAAAGAGGTTAATTTGAGGTGCCCTCTTATCTGACATCCTTTTTAGTATTGCGGAGTTCGGTAGGTTACGGTGGGTACGTATCAATCGGTGATCAGACCTCGACTACTGTAACTTACCATATTCCACCGTTATACTAAAAACGCATGTTCACGGTCATCACCTGTATCACCTTTTGATCATCGACTTGCTCGAGCTGGCGCCAGCAGCGTCTCCATTCGTTCCTGTCACGTGCCAGAGTGCTCCAATGGATTCTCCTCGCTCGAAGGACATGAAGAGCGTTATATCGTTCGTTCAGGACTTTCACGAAGAAGCCCGACCAACGCATGGGTTGGCGTCGGTGCAATCCCAATCGGGGGGGGGGGGGGCACTCCATAATGATATGTAAATGGCAGTTTACGTAGAAATATATGCAGCATAGGACATGAACGGCCTTACTTGATCCCCTTCCTTGGAAATCCTCGATCATAACCTGAAATTAAAAGAAACGTTACAAAACCGACAAGGAAGACCCACCGACTGACGCCTACAATAAATAAATAAATAAGTAAATAGGCTGGGGTGATGCGTACTGCCCGCAGGCGTTCCTCCATGTGATGCAGATGATGAGTGAGTCGACGCGCACGCATTCGGTGCGGGGAATTTGAAAACGGGGATTAAATACTACAGCGCCGCTGCAGCCTCTTCATAGTTTTGTATCGAATTTTTTAAAAATATGTCAGGTCATCATCGACGGTTTCCAAGGGAGGGGGCCTAGGTAAGGTCATTCATGTGTTATTTGCAAATATTTGTGCGTAAACTGATGGCGTTTACATGTCATTATGGAGTGCCCCCCTCCCGATTGGGATTGTACCTTGGCGTTTCGCGGAATCCAGTCGGAGACGGATCTCGTCCAGCGGGATTCTGCGAAGCGCATTACGTGGCCGGCCCACCTAATTTTCGACGACTTGGTCCGTGCGGCAGCGTCTCTGACCCTCGAACGTCGACGAAGTTCGCAACTCCGGAAGCCTTCTCTCACTTGCGTGAGTCGTATCGTCCTCTCGATTCCACGCTGCGCGACGCTATGAGGAGGTGCTGAACGGATGGTCGTCAATCTACTGCAATCACTCTTTTCTGAGAAAATACCAACAAAATTCGAAGATGACTGGCCAAAATCTAACGCGCCGCTCCGAACGAAAAGGACACAAAAACTCACATGCGGTCAAGAACAGCGTTTCTAGAATCGCGAGGAGGACCAGAAAACCTAGGATGAACCAGTGTGCGTGGTTATAAGATTAGTCGACTCCACCCGCTGGCCAGCATGTGGGTGACCCCTTGGCAAGGTGCTCCTCACTTCGAAACATTATTTATTGCCGACGTTCATTGAAAAAAAAACGGAAGAAAACTGCAACAGCTTAAACTATGCCTAGAGGTCACTTATCAGATTAGGTAATGTTTGGTAATGGGCTGGGATTTGTTGGATGAGGAAGGCACCCTTGGTTCGCATCGATAGGAGCGTCAAAAGCAAAATGATTAAGGATAAAGGACGTCGTTAGTGAATTCCTTTAGGGACGCGTCACATAATATTAGGTTGTTGCGAAAGTTTCCGCCATTTTTAACCTTCAAAGTTCGTTCAGGTCAGGACGTTAATCCGACGTCGACAACGGTCGATTGCGGCAGCTGCTGGAATCGAACCCACGGCGGACTACTCGTGAACTTGCACAGGACTTGGGTGTGCACTATGCCATCATTGCCAGGCACCTACATCGACAGGGTAAGGTGCACAAGCTGGCACAGTGGGTTCCTCATGACCTCACCGAACGCGACCGCCAGCGACGTGCTGAGGTGGCCATTTGTTTTCGCTCTCGTACAAGCGCAAAGATAGTTGGTTGAAGCCTGTCATCACAGGAGATGAGAAGTGGTGCCTGTACGTCCACATCAAGAGGAGCAGACACTGGGTTGACAAGGGTGAGCAGCCTGAGCCACAGCCAAAGGAGGGTCCTCACCCGTCAAAGATCATGCTTTCTGTTTGGTGGGATTACAAAGGTATCATCTACTACGAGCTGCTGGCCCGTAACGAAACTCTAACAGCGGACTTGTACTGTCAGCCGCCAAGATCGCAGAAAAGCGTCCGAATCATGGCACAATCCGATTCCTGCACAACAGTGCAACAGCACACACTGCGAGAATGACTCGCCAAAAGCTTCTCGACCTTGAATGGGAAGTGCAGCCTCACCCATCGTGCAGACCAGATATTGTACCAACAGACTACCACCCCTTCCTGTCCAATGCCATGCAAGGAAAAACATTTGGTGACGAGGACGACATGGAACGATGGCTGGCTGGCTTTTTCGAATCAAAGCCAGAAAAGTCCCACGATGACGGGATCGGATGTCTGCCCGAAAGGTGGAGAAGAGTGATAGAATATGATGGGGTTACTTCGTTCCTTGACGTGTTTCGCTTTTGTGTAAAACTAAAAAAATGTGGTGTCTTGAAAATGGCGACAACTTCTGCAACAACCTAATAAAATGATAAAGGATAAAGGACGTCGTTAGTCAATTCCCTTAGGGATGCGTCACATAATCTACTTCTACGTAATGTCGAATTCAAATCGAATTCGATTTGAATGCGTGTTTGTCCTATACAATGACATGCGGTGGCGAGCCGACGAACAAGTGTTTTATCCTTCGCAGACAAGTCTGGTACAATTCACAGACTTCGGAGAGATGGAAGGTTTGGTTGGCCTGGGCGGAAAATCAGAACCAAGAATCTGGTATCGGGTGCACGCTACATACAGACAGCACTTCCTCCAACAAGCAAAGCTCCACGTGCGCTTCAAAAGTAGTGCACCAAACTACCAGCTACAGGTCCTAAAGATGTCTTGTAGCCGTAGACAACAAGACACTTGGAAACATCGAGTTCACATTCCAAACGAATAGGGCTGCGGAAAGGGCTCTGTGAAGTCGACGATCAGGGCACACGAGGTGCTCCATCCCACATTTCGCTGACGAGGTATTTGATGATCAAACTCCGCTGCTATGGGTCCTATCAATTACGCCCTATGGTCAATCCTAAAGCATAAAATCTCGAAAAGAAGATACGATTCACTACCCTCGTGACCCTCGCTGAAAACTGTGTTGGCACGTGCTTGGAGCGAAATCTCCGCGAATCTGTGTGCGGCTACAAGTTCCGACTCCGTCTTTAATAGTGTACTTGGTCAATGAGACAATTTTGAGCATCTGTTGTAATTATTCGGTTAAAAATAGCTCTTTCTAACGCTTTAGGGCCTATTCATACCAGGGTGCACATTTAACGGTTAACGAATAACGCCATTTTTCGTTAAAATCTGGGTTTACGTCTTAACGGAAGTTTTTACAAATTTAACGGAATTTTCAACGGACTTTTCTCAGTGAGTTTATCACATTTACCCTTAGTGTTCCTTAATGTTGCTGGTCTCACCCTTGCGATTAGCACCGGAGAATTCGTCACAGACGTGCCAGGCAAGGATAATGCGCTGACTGTTACAACGATGTTTTGTTGCGATCAAAACTAGCGCCAGGCGGGACTCGAACCCGCACCTCCCTCTGACCGGGCGGGAATGCTCTACGCCATTACACCACCGGCGCTGTTTGATCGAACGCAACATTCACACCTCGTGGGACCCATCAACACTCACCCGTATATCGGGATGAGCCGGCCGCTGATACCAGCATGGAACCAGTTAAGCTGTAGGTCTAGATAGAAATGATTCAAAGCAGTTTGTTTGAGCCTCAATTGGCTGGTACCGAGGATGTAAGCTGTTACAACGATGCTTTGTTGCGATCAAAACTTCGGCCCCACGAGGTGTGGATGGAGCGTTCGAATCAAACAGCGCCGGTCGTGTAATGGCGTAGAGCATTCCCACTCGGTCAGAGGGAGGTGCGGGTTCGAGTCCCGCCTGGCGCTAGAAGTTTTGATCGCAACAAAACATCGTTGTAACAGTTTACATCCTCGGTACCAGCCAATTGAGGCTCAAAGAAACTGCTTTGAATGTGCTGACTTCTTCATCGGCTGGCCACCGCAAGTCATTGTATGGCCGATTACGCATTCATATCGCCTCCACGACATCCCGTAGAAGTAGAATACGTGGCGCATCCCGAAAAGACAAAAATCATCGGATTGATCCGAGTCCGGAGGGGGGGGGGGGCACATAAGTGAAAAGCACTATATGTAACAAATCCACTTGAGACCTACCGAGCAGCAACTACGGAACAACATAAGGCCTAAACAAGAAAAGTCAGAAAGAAAAAAAAAAACGAAAAAATTGCATGTGTTTTCGCCGTGGTTGTAAGTGGGCAAAGTTATGTGCTCTCCTCACCATGTTAGATCCTGGTTATAACATGTCAGGGCGGTCTGCACGCGGCATGCGGATTCGTGCGCCATATTCACCATGTCAGATCCTGGTTATAACATGTCAAGCGGCGGTCAGCACGCGGCATGATCCTATTCCGTCGCTCTTCCCCCCCCCCCCCCCGAGGCGGTTGTAAGCCGTAAGCCGCGGCGATTTTTTATTTTTTATTTGTTTGTTTGTCCGCTTTTGGTTTCTTTTAGGTTAGGTTTCGTTCTCTAGGAGCCGCTCGGTAAGTCTCAATTCATTTTGATACCCACTTTTTAGTTATGTGCCCCCCCCCGGACTAATCCAAATCATCTTCACTAACTCCGAACGACATATAACACCGAGCAAAAAAGTCCTACCACAGAGCAGGAGCTGTCGGTAAAAATAAATCTTCTCCTTCAGACGTCCCAATTTGATGGCCAATAAATCAATAAAGGACAAATGAACAAATAGGACCAATGGTACAGAACATTGTCTTCCAAATGCTATAAAGAGCTGCGCAGAAAATTCCAAACCTAAGCGGAGAGAAGGAACTGTCGGCGATGGCCACTTCCTACTTTTTCGCTTTTCACTTTAACGACCTAAAAATTGATAAAATTCAGGATGAAAAAAGAAATGCAATGCACGGTCTGATAGAGCAAATCATTCTCTTTCGAAAGCTGTATAGCGCTCTGCAAAAGACCGCCGGCGAAATCCGCAATGAATCGTTGAAAAAAAACGGCGGGGACTTGTGGGACAATCTAATATGTAGATAACAGAAGGAATCGATTTAGACAAATCTTCGACCCAAAAGTAGACTCATGCAGTCAAGCAGCTTCTTCAGTACTTCATACGACGTTTTCGTCGTCTTTTTTCGACCCTGCGCCCGCACTGTTCCAGTGCGGGTTGGTGCAACAGCTGCGCGGCTGCTTCTCTTCCTCCGCTTCGGTCGCCAGTGTTTTACTCGCAGCTGAGCCCTTGTCATTCCGCGTGCTTCTGAGTGATTCATTGCGCTACAACGCTCGGCGCCCTGTCCAGTTCACTGGGTCAGAGCCAAGTCGTCACAGCTACTTAGCGTTTTGTGCTTTGGCCTTCGTTGGCCATGGTCAAGGCTGCTATTATTCTCACAAGGATCTTTTGCTGATTAAGACACTGCCATTATTTATTTGTATTTACTTATATTTTTAAAACATTGGATACTCTTGCTGACAAAAGGATAGTTTCCGACCACTCAACGCAACTGCTTCAAAAATTTGATGTTCTACGCCTTAAAATATTTAAATAAAGGATAAAGATGGAAGGCGTTAATCAATCCCGTTTGAAATGCGCCACGCATTCTACTTCTATGGGATGGGCGATTTGAATGCGTACTCAGCCACATAATGACTTGCGGTACTAAGTCGATGACCAAGTCAGCGCTTTATCCTTCACAGACAAGTCTGGTACCAATCCAAAGATCCCGGAGAAATGAAAGGCTTGGTTGACCTGGGCGGGAAATCCGAAACAAGAACCTGATATCGGAGATGCGGCCTCCTCTAACTTCGTTATGCGCCCAAAATATTTACATAATTAAATAAATAAATGTTGCATTTATTTTGACCATCTTTATTTTACTGATAGGATCGAATCAGTCGTTTATTAACGATCGTAAGCTCAAGTGCGGCAGCTCAAGAAGGGCGCGTTTAGCGCAATCGGAGGAGGTGCCGGCTGTCGCGTGCACTCGATACCAGGTTTTTGGTTCGGATTTCCCGCTTAGGCCGACCAAGCCTTCCATCCCTCCGGGGTCAGTGAATTGGTACCAGACGTATCTTGGATGGATAAAGAGCTGTGTTGTTCATCGGATGGCCACCGCAAGTCATTGTATGGCCAAATACGCATTCAAAATCGTTCCTCCGACATCCCATAGAAGTAGAATGCGTGGCTAACGCTGACCTTGATGATCCTTTTTTATCTTTCAAGTGTGACAGCTTACCATTCTAGTGCCTAAAGACCATACGTCACTCTTATATAGTACGCTGATTCCAGCTATCATGGCCCACTGTTAAAGAGCTACTGAAAGCCCCTTCTCTTCAGTGTACCAGGGACTGCTGCAACATTAGAATACCTTTCAGCTCCTTGTCGGCGGACTGGTATTATGTTTCACGAACAGCTGTGAAGACTTTTGTCGCTCACTGCGCTCAGCAGAAGCAGATTTTCTGTGCGATCCGAGATTGTTCATGAAAGTAGTGGTGGATCAAAAACGAATTTGACGTAGCGCAGTGATGCAGTCGTAGGAGGCACCAGCTGTCGCGACCACACGCCGAGTCTTTGTCCGGATTTCACGCCCAGGCCAACTAATCCTTCCATTCCTTGGTGAATGGTTACCAGATTTGTCCGGGATATATAGCACGCTGACTTGTTCATCGGTTGGCCATAACAAGTCGCTGTATAAACCAAATTCGCACTCAAATTGCCTCCTGGGGCTGGATTCATCAACGCGCATACCCACGGGTATGCTGGGTGTAGGGGGTAGACATACCCACGATGTGGACATACCCACGATTCATGATAAACCTTACCCACCAAGCCGTGGGTATATCAGTGGGTAGAGAAAACCCGCCGATCGTTGTGGGTACATCCGTACACCCGCGACTCGTACGCGTCTCATTGACAAAATGGCGCTCCAGTGAGATCAGAGGCCGGATTCATCAACTATTAATCCGTGCGTATGCGGGTGATAATGGGTAGAGATAAGATAAGAGTCAGGCAGAGATAAAGCAAGAGTCAGAGACGCAGGCTTCATTGTGGTATCTATACCCCTTATACCCGCGGGTTAGTCGTTGATGAATCCGACCCCAGCTGTTCTCGCGAGAGGCCTAGTTGTACCTTACCTTTGACTCCTTTCATGAATACGAACCGTACCCACTCGACTGGTAGTGGGTACGATTCCCTTGCGGTATCTCTACCTACAATACCGGCCTTATCTTTTGGTCTTTGGGCGGAAAAAGCGAAAAAAACCGCCTTTTCCGCCGCTTTTCTGTAGCGCTCTTCAAACTGAGCGCATTGCAAATTGAATGGCATATTCGTGATCAGCAACGAGCTCTCTTCCCGATGAGCTGAAAATCGCATAGCGAGCGTCTGAAATGTAGTTCAGTGACCTAATTTCTGCCCGGCGCGGCTGACCCCTGTGCTCGCGGGAGATAATTACACCCACAGCTCCCAAGTGGCTAATGAAGGAAGAGATTCGGCCATTTAAAGCCTAGTTTCTGCATTATATACATAGTCACACATAGTTCTCTGGATTCCCTAGTATTTCACGATCACAATGATCTACTTCCTTAAAGGATCCGACAATTTAAGTGTTGTTATTTTCAGAAAATGCCTCCGCTTTGGAGGACTCTAATTTCGTCATATCAAGATTGTATGTGCTTATACTCGTTTGTCACGTTGGAGGCAAGAGTGAAAATCAAGCTGCGAAGTTGGAACCTTCAAGGTTGAAATCGTTAGCGATTGTACGCTGCCAAAGTTGCCCATATGACACTTCTTCGTAGTTAGCCGTACACTTTTCGTATCATTAAAGTGGGCACAAAATGGTTTCCTTGAAGACAGGAACGTAGATATCTGGAGGCCTATGAAAACACCTTATAGTCTTCTACAGGTGGGATTTCGACTGGCCCGGAGGACATTTTGGTCACCCAGTTACAGAGCAAACTCACCTCAAATGCTAACTGAGTGTCACTTTAAAAAATGTCTAAAAACAAAAAACAATGTCTACGAGGCCATTCCCTAGTTAATTCTGACTCGAAGGATAGTTCAATTTCAAATTTACGTGCATTTGTACCGGTTTTTCACGAGTCAAATGTACCATAGCCCTGGTCGGGACCCAGATTAGTTCCGGAGCCAGTCCACTCTGCTGCCTCTGTGACCCCTCGCGCCATCTGAGAGCGCCGTAAATCGCCTAACTACAGTTTTCACACTTCCGGTGCCGCGGCGCCATATTGATCCTTCCAAACGAGGGTGGAGTAGAATAGTACACCAAACAAGGTTTGGACAACTACGACCTCTCCCTTATACTTATACCTTGTGTTTTTCATTTCGCATTTACGCTTTAACAATGTTTAGATGCGTGGCGCATCCCAGAAAGACTGCTCGAACTCGCTTCACTTTCACAACGCTCAGTCTACAAGCTGTCCCTCTCCCTCGATTGAAAGATTCGATTCTGCATGCATTGTTCACGGCGCCCTCCAAAGGCCAGCTGGACAGCCTTAAAGCAACTCCTGAGTAAGGCGGAAGGAAACTTCTGGTAGAACTCTCCAAACGCTCAGTCCACAAGCTGTTCCTCCCCCCTCGATTGAAAGGTTCGATTCTGTATGCATTGTTTACGGCGCACTCCAAAGGCCAGCTGGACAGCCTTAAAGCAACTCCTGAGTAAGGCGGAAGGAAACTTCTGGTAGAACTCTCCAAACGCTCAGTCCACAAGCTGTCCCTCCCCCTCGATTGAAAGGTTCGATTCTGTATGCATTGTTTACGGCGCACTCCAAACGCTAGCTGGACAGCCTTTAAGCAACTCCTGACTAGGGCGGCTGCATATTTCTGATTAAACTCCCTAACCGCTCAGTCTACAAGCTGTCCCTCCCCCTCGATTGAAAGGTTCGATTCTGTATGCATTGTTCGCGGCGCACTCCAAACGCTAGCTGGACAGCCCTAGAGCAACTCCTGACTAGGGCGGCTGCAAATTTCTGACAAAACTCCCCAAACGCTCAGTCTACAAGCTGTCCCTCCCCCTCGATTGAAAGGTTCGATTCTGTATGCATTGTTCGCGGCGCACTCCAAACGCTAGCTGGACAGCCCTAGAGCAACTCCTGACTAGGGCGGCTGCAAATTTCTGACAAAACTCCCCAAACGCTCAGTCTACAAGCTGTCCCTCCCCCTCGATTGAAAGGTTCGATTCTGTATGCATTGTTCAAGGCGCACTCCAAAGGCCAGCTGGACAGCCCTAGAGCAACTCCTGAGTAAGGCGGTAGGAAACTTCTGGTAGAACTCCCCAAACGCTCAGTCCACAAGCTGTCTCTCCCCCCACGATTGAAAGGTTCGATTCTGTATGCATTGTTTACGGCGCACTCCAAAGGCTTTTCAAAGATTTCAAAAACTCTCCGAGTTTATATGCCGGCAACTGCGTTTCCTGAGTTTGTCGGTCATATGCGAAGAATTGACTTATCACGAAATAATTGCTGAGAACTAGGGGCAACGTCACAAAATGAAATTGCTTTCCATAAAGCTTCTAACATTGATTAGAATTCGCTAAAAGGCCGAGCTTCTCTGCAGCTAGCTTCGATGTGATGAAGGGTCCGATTCTTGATAGATTTTTTTTGTGTAAAATCGATCAAACGACACCCTAGGTCTACAAAAATTGTGTTATTTTTGGAAGTTTTGGAAGCTGCTTTTCATGAAGGAAATTTTCCTTTCCTTAGTTTTGTAACGCGCTATTAGTATAAATTTCGAACCCTGGTTATTATACAGTAAAAAATCAATTCTTTCGGCAGCAATCTTCGATATGATTAGAGAGCCTATTTTTGCGCGTGATAGCGCAGTCGTAAAAGGTAC
>CANDYH010000873.1:0-13940 GCA_947396885.1 Heligmosomoides polygyrus polygyrus | reverse complement strand
TAAGAATTAATGTCCAAAAATTCGGTCTTCATGCGCGGCAGGGGGGTTCAATTTCGGTTCCATGTCGCGAAAATACGTACCGAAAATCGACCCCCTCCCCCGCCCCGCATGAAGATCCCTTTCTTGGAAATCGCTTCTTACATGGTTAGAGAGCACATTTGCTCTATTTTTTGACGAGCGAGCGGGTGTTTTGATTTTCGAAAAAATAGCCGAGATATGATCAATTTTCGGAAGTCGTGAACTGAATCCTTCACCGGCGTCATCGGAGTGATTTCACAAAAATATTCGTAACTCGGTTATATTTTAGAAATTCAAAAATCCCGCTAGCTTTTGAAAAGTAGGTAAACAGCGCTTCTTTATGGTTACAAACTCGTTTAGCAAAAAAGGGATCTTCATGCGGGGCGAGGGGTTCGATTTCTGGTCGATTTTCGGCAAAAATTCGATTTCTGGTCGATTTTCGGCAAAAATTCGATTTCTGGTCGATTTTCGGCAAAAATCGACCAGAAATCGAACCCCCCCCCGCCCCGCATGAATATCCCTTTTTTACTAAACGAGTTTGTAACCATAAAGAAGCGCTGTTTACCTACTTTTCAAAAAGCTAGCGGGATTTTTGAATTTTGAAAAATTGGTCGAGTTATGAATACTTTTGTGAGACCACTCCGATGACGCCGGTGGAGGATTCAGTTCACGACTTCCGAAAATTGATCATATCTCGGCTATTTTTTCGAAAATCAAAACACCCGCTCGCTCGTCAAAAAATAGAGCAAATGTGCTCTCTAACTATGTAAGAAGCGATTTCCAAGAAAGGGATCTTCATGCGGGGCGGGGGGGGGGGTTCGATTTTCGGTACGTATTTTCGCGACATGGAACCGAAATTGAACCCCCCCCCCCCTACCGCGCATGAAGAAACCTTTTTTTGATGATCGATTTTTACATGGTAGGAAAGCGCACTTTATCTAGTTTTAGAAAAGGTAGAGAAATTTTGAAACTTCTAAAAACTTACCGAGTTATGATTATTTTTGTGAGATCACTCCGATGACGACGGCGAAGAGTCGATCCGCGATTCAGTTCACGACTTGTAAAAATTGATCATATCTCGGCTATTTTTCCGAAAATCAAAAATCCCGCTCGCTCATCAAAAAATAGAGCAAATATGCTTTCTAACCATATAAGAACCGTTTTCCAAGAAAGGGGTCTTCATGCGGGGCGGGGGGGGGGGGGTTCGATTTCCGGTATTTTCGCGACATGGAGCCGAAATTGAACCTCCCCTGCCGCGCATAAAGACCGAATTTTTGGACGTTAATTCTTACATAGCGAGAAAGGGCTCTTCCTCTAGTTTCTGAAAAGCTAGCGGGATTGTGAAACTTCGAAGAATTGGTCAAGTTATGAATATTTTTGTGAAGCCACTTCAATTTTTTTCGCTCAAAAATCGAACCAGCAGCCACACGTGACGGCTCCTTTTTTGGAAAAGATTTTTACACTGTGAGAAAAAGCGTTTTATCTTCTTCTTGAAAGGCTAGAAGAATTTTCAAAATTCGAAAAACTTACCGAGTTATGAACCTTTTTGTGAACGTTTAGTTTCATGCTCCGATGACGTTGGTGCAAAGTCGACCTGAGGTCGATTCATCCTGTTCGATCCAGAAAATCATGATTTTTTCACTGTGCATTGATCATGACTTGGAAGTTTTTGTGGCAAAATTTTATTCGTATGGGTGGTCTGCTTCGGCTAAATTTTTTTTTCATGAAAAACGAGAATTTTGCTTACGATCCATCCTAATCATATCGACATCGCAGTTCCGTCATCGCTGCGGAGAATCTTTTTTTTGCTGTATCATGTACAGAGCTGGGGTGTTTTAGCTCCATTTTCGTTTTTTATGACGTTTTCTTAGGATGGGAGAACATTATTTCCATAGAGAAGTCCATCGTCCATCCTTCCTTTTCCCGCTCCATAATCGATTCGAGGAACGCTTCAAAAAATTTATAAGGAAAGCACTTAAGTCGTCGTCAGAAAGTAATACTCAAATTTTTATATAACGCAATTTCGGAGCACAATTTCTGGTGCAAACGTCGCTACTTCAGGTAGAAGAATGTTCCGTGTCCATGTCCTGAAAAAAAAACTCCATAAATTGAACAGTGATGATTGGAAACTGCTACCAGAAGATCTTTATTTTAAAGTGTCGAAAATAACGTTCAAAATTTTAAAGAATTTTATTGTGTTTTGAAAACATTATTGATCAGGGAACCCGTTTCATTGTCCTCTTCAGTGCCGAAGCCGCACCTGAAAATAAGAATCTATTAAACAGTTCAAACTGCACAAGAAACCTTGAAAAAATCAAGAAATACAAGAAATAGAACAATGGAAGAGAGAGGGAGGGGGTCGTACAAATTCCGCTTCAGAGGGGGGGGGGGGTGGTAAATTTCCATCAAAAATCAAACCCCACGCTTGACCCTGACCCGGACTTGACATTTTTGATTTCTGCTTTTTTAAAGTGTAACGCTTAAAAACACACCGCAACATGTGGAAAAATACGGGGCATCCTCGGAATGCAGGCGCTGTTTGAAAAGCTCTAACAGCTAAAGCTTAATTGGAGTTAGCAGGAACAATTAGTGGCAGTAATTTAAAAAAACTTTATAACCTTCACTAGCGGTGAAAATGGGATATATTGAGAAAAAAACTGAAAATATACAGGTAAATAAGATCAAATTTTTAGTTTTTAACAACTCTTTTATTAACTCTAATTGCTGCTAATGAAGCTTTTGAAGCCTCTATTAACTTCTATTATATTGGGCGCGTGGAGCGCAGTCGGAGGAGGCTCCGATTGTCGCCTGCACCCGATACCAGGTTCCTGGTTCGGATTTCCTGCCCAGGCCAACGAAGCCTTCCATTCCTCCGGGATCAGTGAATTGGTATCAGACCTGTCTGGGAAGGGTAGTGCGCTGACTTGTTCATGGGCTGGCCACCGCAAGTCATTGTATGGCCAAATACGCATTCAACTCGCCTCCAAGACATCTCTTAGAAGTAGAATGCGTGGCGCATCCCAAAGGGGATTGAATAACGCAGTTTTTTATCTTTTTATCCTTTATATTATATTATATATTTTCGTACTATTTTGGACTTGCCTAATAAACTATATACACTATCATTTTTTATTATCTTTTTTATTTCTTTCATTTAAAATTTCCTAATTACTTATACTTATGCATTTCTTTAATTGATATTTTAAGCGTCACTCTGAAGTCTACTTCTCTCAAAGTTGGTGATTTCAGAGCTCCTCAGGGCGGAGCAACAGCTGCTCGAACTCAGTCGGCAGCAAGACCAAGGTCGGTGGGCGCTTTTCGCGTGATTCCTGTGCACTTTTTGAGCATTCCGGAAGTTTCTCGGGCCCTTGTCCAAGTGCTGCGGCTGGTTCAGTGCCCGACGTGGTGCTCAATAACGACGGCCCGGCTATCACGAGCAATTATCTCGCACGCTCCGTGTTGGTCGGGAGAGTTCTGCGAGTTCGCCACAGCATGCGAGCTTACTGCCTAAGCGTCCTATCTGTCTGGCTGATCGTTGAGCGACTTTTTGGAGTTGGTCGCCTATGATATTGAGCTCTGCCGTTCTGTGGACGTGCTGTGTGATTGACTATTTTGTTGAACATTTAGAGAACACTGACGATGGACTGGGTAGTTCCCGGCAGCAATGAGAACGCGCGGTTCCTCTGCCAGTTTTGTCTGGCTAACAGTCTGTTCTTAGCCTTTACGAGAGGAGCATTGGATCCACGTCTCCGCAAAAAATACTAAAAGTTTGCCTTATTTCTTCTATTGCTGCTGCCGTATGTATGTTATGAGCTTTTTTCAGTATATACCATTTTCATGTTGAATTCGACATTTTTAAATTAACAAACTGGACAGTCTTCTAAGGGAGATTGTCGCTTTTGAAGTGAATCTCATCATCTTCAAAACCGAAACGAGCGTATTCCGCATTATTCTAGAGACTCTCCGACCGGGTTGGAATAATTTCTTAGCATGATTTTCTTCGATTTGTTTCAAGTTCATCCGCTCCAGTAAGCGAACATATTGTTTGAAATTAAAAAAAATAATTCTTAAAAGAAAGATAATGATTCAAAACTTGCTCTAAATTGCAGAAAGGTGGAATTTTGTAATTAAAAAAATTCTAAAAAGAGATTGCCCCATGCACCTTATAGGACGTCGCGGTTTTTCTTTTATTGATGGCGAAAATTCTGCTTACCTAGAGTTACACATTTGTCGAATGATGTAACACGACATTTGTAGAAAACCCACGTATCCTCTCTTGGCCGGTTGAACTGAACAGAATTTACACTGCATATCAACCAAGCGAAAATCAGAGCAATCTAGGCGAGTGCACGGCGCGATCTCCTCTTTTATTACAATGAAAATTGTTCTCGTTGTGCTCTTTAGAGTAGGCTTTAGATCACAGTTTTTTTAAAGTTATAATTTTTATAAGATTTCGAACGGAGTATCCACTTCTTAGAGCAGCTGAGTCCAAATTGATCTTGCTTTCAACTCTAAAAAATTCCCATTTCTTATTTGTTCTAAAATAAAGGTAGGCATCTTGTAGAGTTTTGAACTTTTGGCTAATGTTGGTCTATATTTTTTAAAGAATGTTGTACTAATTTTTCTTAGGGCAAAAAATGTTTTTATCTTCTCGGTGAGTTTCTTGTTTAATCTGGAGGACTCCTGGGGCCGGATTCATCAATAACTTATAGCAATTTAACGGTGAAAATACAGCGAAAATCTCTGATAGTGCAGCTTATCAGGCGATATGGTGAAACATTTCGCCAATTATCAAGGATTTCGGCTGTATTTTCTTTGTTAAATTGCTGTAAGTCGTTGTTGAATCCGGCCCCTGATTTCATTTGGAAGATACACAGGTCAGTTTGATCTCGAACGCGTGGAGCTTGCTTGGAGGAGTGTCCGAATTGAATGTTGATGTGAAGATGGTATGAGTTCTCCCGAAAGGTTATGGTAATACGCTTACCTTCAAGCTGGCTAGGCTCACTAAAAATATTTAGTGCGGACATTGATCGAGAAGCTCATATGACCATGAAATGTGTAGCCGCCGGCCGAGACGTCCGGCCCCGTGCAAGCACAAACAAAACGGGCCCAGCTTATGCTCTCACACTCCACCTGGCATCGAGACCGCTTCAGACACCGATGCAGCCTCCGTGTTTCACGGATGCGTTCCGCGGCCTTTTTTGAGGAGCGACGGCTTGGCGCTGTTACCGTACCCCCACCGTAACATCTAAAGCATTGGGTGGTTCGATAATTAATGTCCTGTTTTTCATATCTTTTCTCTTTTTCTATTATTTTTTATTTTATTTTTTATTTTATTTTTCATAAGTGAATTTATTTATATTAACAACAAATGTAATCAATGATATATTGACTGTTTTGTTTGATGACTTTTTGCCATTTTTCGGTAAGTTGAAAAATTCCGAAAAATTCTGAAAAAATAAGTTGAAAAGTTCAAAAAAACCCTGGCTTTTGGAAGCGAAGAACGGGTGAAACTCGTTTTTCATAGCTTGATCGAAATCAAAAGTTTGACCATTGAAGTGGTTTTGAGAGCGAATCAAATGACATACTGATGGTACTAAATCAGGGCTATAGGATGGACGTAGCATCGGTTCCCAATTAAACTCTTCATTTCTAGCGGGTCATCAAAGAGGTGTGGGATCTGGCGTTATCATGAATGAAAATCATGCATTTGCAATAGACCAGTTCAGTGCATTTTTTTCTAGAAAGCAAGGATGAGGATTTGGACACTCATCCTTGACAAGAGGGCGTGAAAGCGCAGTTGGGAAAGGTACCGGCTGTCGCATGCGCGCCGTGTCTCGGGTTCGGTCCATCAAAGGTCAACCAAGCCTTCCATCCACCGCGGTAGATTATTTACTAACGGACTTGCTTTAGAAGGAAAAAGCACTGACTTGCTTTTCGACTAGTCACCTCAGATCATGGCTTACGCCGAATACGCACTCAGTTAGCCTCCTCAATATTCCATAGGTGTAGAATGCGTAGCGTTTTCCAAATGAGGACGGGTTAACGCCGTTCTTTATTCTTTATTTTTAATGTACCTTGTATTTACGGCTAGTTTTCTGGCGTATATGAAGTCATTCGTCTGCTGCTGTGCTCATTTCCTTTCCAGTAGTAAACATATCGCAGCTCTTTAGAAATCCTTTTGCGGAATACTTCTATAACTCCGAATCCGCGTGACCTCCATCGGATCTCATTCATGCGCTACTTCTTGAATTCAACTCTTAATTGCTCCGCTTCATCTCTACATGCGTCGACTTGATGATCATTAATCCCGACTTTACGACACCTCTACTCCACTTGAAAGCAGCCCGTGAAACTGGACTACCGATATCTTCACACGTTTAAGTACTTGATTCAAAGTTCAGAATGTATTTGAATTATATATGTAGAGCGTCCTCGCCGCACTCCCTGCTCAAGTTATTGCGTGGATGGGCATGATCGGATTTTCTGTGTTCCTCCAGATTAAGAAATTTATCCACTTGATCGCAATGCTCACCTCCCAAAACGTTAAGCACTTCACCATCCAGGATTGGATTAGTCGAATCTACTTTTCTATATTCTGAATGAGGATGTCTTCCTACAGCCTTGTGATATGTAGTAAAGGGTAAAAGATAAAGGATGGTCTCAATCAATTCTTAATTATCGAATTCTGTCTACCTTAGCCTTCTTTGAATTGATTCACCTTTATTGAGTGCACCATGAACACAGGTGTAAGTCGTTAAAAGAGAGATGAGAAACAAGAGCGTCAGACAAACAGTAATACTTAAAAAATCTAACCTGATCTGAGATTTCGCAACAGAAATATGACCTATGAACTTTCCGCAATTATGTACAAACCCTTTTCTCAAACGCTTTTTTTTCTTCCAGGTTTCGGTCGTCCTCTTCCGTTTTTTGGTTTTTCAAATCGGGTTTGAAAGTGTTTAATAAAGTCATGTCTTTATCCATGAGTGGATATGGTCACCATCAGTATCTTAAGAAACCAGGGGCCTGATTCATCAACGACTTACAGTAATTTAACAGAGAAAATACAGCCAAAATCCCTGATAGCGCGGCTTATCAAGCGATAAATAAAGGATAAAGGACAGCGTTACTCAATCCCTTTTGGGATTCGCCACGCATTCTACTTCTACGGGATGTCGTGGAGGCGACTTGAATGCGTATTTGGCCATACAATGACTTGCGGTGGATAGCCGATGAACAAGTCAGCGCTGTATCCTTCCGAGATAAGTCTGGTGCCAATTCACCGACCCCGGAGGGATGGAAGGCTTGGTTGGCCTGGGCGGGAAATCCGAACCAGGAACCTGGTATCGCGTGCAAGCGATATGGTGAGCGATATAAGCCGCGCTATCAAGAACTTCAGTTGTAATTTCTCTGTTAAATTGCTATAAGTCGTTGGTGAATCCGTCCCCAGGAATCCATTCGTGCTTGCCTTCTGACACCACTCAATCAATGAGGTGACGTTTGTGCTTTTCTGAGGCTTGTACACACATAGAGATTAATTATTCAGGCTCACCTGACGCCCTGCCGACCGACTTGACGAATAACTAACTACATGAAAGTTGCTCGCTGTACATCGTTTGATTTTCTCAACCCTTTAGATTCCCCTCCCTTCTTTGCTTCCAGCTTGCACTTTAGCCGAAATTTATGTGGGTTTCATGTTGCAGCAGCACGATGTAACTGGCAAAAGAAGGCTGGGAGTGCCGTCGAAAATAGTCTTCACTAAATGCAGTTTTTAACGAATGTCAGCTTTGCATGCTCGAGCTCGGTCGTCCGCGCTTACTAATGCTCTATGTTTTCCATGTCGTTAGCAGACCGTAGACAACCTAATGGCCGGCCATCTATCTTCACGTCCATCTACCTATTTCCAGCCTTGCAAGGCGTTTTGCGAGGGGTGGCAAACATATTGGTGAGGGGGGGGGGGAGATATGGTGTCCGCTTGACAAACACCTCTGTTCACGCTGACGACGATGTCGTTGTAGAATGGTAAAATCCAGGTCGTGAATCCACTCCACAGCTCTCGAAGGACTCCTATGTACGAAGTAGGGACGCTCTGAGTGAGTAGAACTTCGATGACCGCTTCAGTTTCGACGGAGTCGAATGTTTTCTTCGTGTCGATGAACTTAAGGCTCAGCGGCAGCTTGTACTCTCGCGACACTTCGATGAGCTTCGTAATGGTGTGAATGTGGTCGATCGTGCTGAATCCTCCCCGAAATCCTGCTTGCACGCATTCCTGTCCTTCGTCCAGCGTTCTGCTGATCCTATTCAGGATCACTCGAGTGAACAGCTTGTAGACTACGGACAGCAGGCAGATCGGGCGATAGTTGATAGTTTGCCGTCTTCCTCCCTCTACAGCAAGGCAGTCTTGCTTTTATAGTCGCTATTACCCGTGATATATTCTTCACTGAAGTGGTTGATCGTACCAGGGCATACAATATTATTTTCGGCTCCATTCCCTGTCTGGAGATTCTACGAGAGTTCCTGCTGTTGTCAGATAATGTGAGGGCTTTCGTTTAAATTCAGTGGATATAGGTGTGGCATGGAATGACCTAGGCAATTGACCCTTTAGGGTTGCCCTTCCGACTAGGGTAGATCGCAGTAGTGAAATTCGTTTTTGCCGCTGGTCCAAAAATGGCAACAATGTCTCACCTAGTAGCTCATGCATGGATGGGGAGGGGAGGGGTGGTACGTGGCCTCCTCCACGCAACTAGTCTGGTCATCTTACCGCGTTCACTTTAAGACGAATTCGTGTGAGTGTTTCAATTTAAACGTACGTGTGGGTCAGAATGGCACACGGGTTAACTCAGTGGTCTGCATTCGCGCTGCAGTTTGAAAAGGGTTTATCAGGCGACATTTTTTGCCATTTTCGGACCTCACAGTGGCCCGCAGCAAAAAAGAACTTCATCCCGCTCCGTCTTAGATGCCTTACTATACCACATACAGTACCGCCGCTAAACGTTCAACCAAACGACGTTTGCGACGCAAAAACGCGTTTTTTGCGTCGCATCATGATAACTTTGTTCAAAATAATGGCTTTCTCACCAAAATTTACAAGGGCTCCTAGCATCAGCCTACCTACCAATGGGCATGCAACCGCCATTAAAAAGTGGATGGAAGCCTGAAAACCAATGCCGCAATTAAGGAGGGTCCTAATTGCTGTGACCCGACCCAGCACCGTCGCCGAGTCTCGCTTAATTATGTCCCCAGGCGCAAATAGTGCTGCCCAGTTGAATTTTAAAATTTTTAAACCTGATTAAATTGTATTTTCTTGCTGTTTATGACCTTGTCCTGGCTGCGACAAATCATTTGGTACCAAATTTGGCAGGAAAATGTCTGCAGCTGCTTCAACTGATTTTGTTTATTTCAACGGAAGCATCCTCAGTTTAAACCTGTTATTGTAGCTTGCACTCTACTCACCTTTAAGGAGGGAAAATTACATAGAAAATTTACGTTTCGGGCTCACTTTGGGCATTTATGTGTTGGTTGCAATTCGTCAAAACTGCAAGTGAACCTTGGTAAAGAGCACTCCCTGTCGCCGATTTTGGCTGCGAATATCTATGTCCTGAGAAAATGAGTTTGTCCGAAAATTCGTTGGCTAACCGCACGCAATGTAGAGACTCCAAGTATCAAATATCGAGAAGCCAGGTAATCAGATGCCCGAATTTCAGCTGGTTAAAGTGAAGACTTCTTTCAAAAGTGCGGCTGAGCTTCTACAGCGTTTCATGCTCAGTCTTTGCAGAATGAATGCTGGGAAGCGCAGAATTCATATTAAGTATTTTTCCGTTCAAAATTTTCAACCAGTCCAGACGCCAATATTTTGACGCATCAGATCGAGCGTCGACGTAGAGGTCTTCTTCGACCATAATTGCACAGACCTGACATGCCCTACAGAGACATTGCACTCTGCTGCATGACCAACGAATCCCTCACTTCTCTTTCTCGTAACTACGGGCCTGTTCGACCTTATGCAGCTCACCAATATCGATCCATGCTGCCAAATCTTGAGGACCTTTTGGGTTTTCCGGATTGCGGAGATCACACAGATTCTATAATTCTCAAAATTGTGTACCTAGCCGCAAGCCGTAAAATATGCATTTATCATTTTCACGTCGAGTTGGACACTTTTCGAATTAAACTGGAATTAAACATCTTTCAAATTGAAATGAGCTTCTTAAAGGTTAAAATACAAACACTTCAAGAAGGGTAGAATAATTTTTTCTCCAAGGAAAATTTGGTACAACTTTCTTGAATTTTTTTAGGTTCAGCTGCCCGAACGAGTGTAATAATTTTACACAAGTTTTGTTTCTTTTGAAAAAATAATAAACTAACTTTTGTCTTAAAACGCAACAAGGTAGCAATCATTTAGTGCATCAAAGAGCAGATTGCGCCCTGCACTTGGAAAGCTCACCCGAATTTTATTTGAATTATATTAGGGGGGGGGGGGACCAAAAGCAATGAGACTCTCCATGCTGTGTCCATATATCTCGTGACTGCAGTCTGGTTTCGTGCTTATCGTATTTGCATGTTTGTATGCTACCTACTGAAGCCCACCTGAGAAGTTACCACTTCTGCCCCTTTCAAAAGCATGCCAAAGCCGCAGTGTGTCTCATGCCGAAACCCCAGCCTGACGAGTCGACCTGTGTCGTGCAAATCTCTTCCGATTCTCAACCCCGAGCAGCCTGGGCTCAATCTTAACGCAGGATGAGAAGTACGTCTTCTACCTTAGCCCTGCCAAGCAGCCAGTCTGGGTGAGGCCTGTTGACCCGTTATCGACCTTCGTTCGGCGAGATATTCACGGCGAGAAGCACCTTCAGAGCATTTGGGTCTGCGCCCATGGACCGGTATACTGGAAGCTGTTTACCAAAAGCACGACGATGGACTCCAAGGCCATGGTAAACGAAATAGAAGAGATGGACCTGCGACTCGAACTTATTCAGTCGCAGCGCGTCAGGAAGGTCCTCCTCTTCGACAACCCCATCGGGAAGACCACGGATAAGCTTGCCCAGCTGGGCGACGTTCACATGCTTCACCCATTGTATTCGCCGGACATCTCTCCATGCGACTACCACTACTTCTTGGGCCTACGGGACTTTATGGTCGGAAGGAACACCAGGACCCAAGCAGACCTCGACAACCATAACGAGCAGTGGATCAGCACCATGCCTAAGCAGTTCTGAAAGGATGGGTTCAGGAAGTTGGCTGATCGATGGCAGCAAGGTCACTGACCTTAATGGCATGCATATTCCTCAGCATCGTTGATTTGTAATTGAGTTATAAAGAGATAAATAATTTTTTTCAATTTGTCTCATTACTTTTGCCCCCCCCCCCTAACAGTGTGAACGCTGCTTACATGAAGTATCAAGGTGAGAATATGTGTTTTTTTACAATTTTCTTAGTTATGTTGTTAAGAGGCGTAAAACTCTACGCAAACAGCAATTTTGCTATTAGGTTGGAAAAAAAGTCTCTTCACACTTCGAAATTTTTTTTACCCTTCCCCTTGTAAACGCACTAGCCAACGTTGATTGCTGATTTCGTAATCCTATCACACTTGTCTACCGTTCGCACGCAGACACAGGATAAGACTCTTCTTGTAATTCGTTATCCATCCAATCTTCCGAACTCAATGCCAGATCTACCTCATGGCCGTTTTCAGCACGACATTCTTCAAGAATTCATTAAAGAATCCACAGCACGTCAGGCAGCAGACCAAATTAACCACATATATGGCTTGGGATCTACTACTCATCGCGCCTGTTATGAGTGGTTCGGAAAGTCTTTAAAGGGAAATTATTCACTGAGGGCAAAGCATGGTCAGGAAGGCCAACTGGATTGGACGACAGTGAACTACACCATCTTCTTCGTACCGATAGTTGGCAGACGACACGTCAGCTGGCAGAGAAGCTCGAAGTGTCTCATAGGATAGTGGGGATCCATCTGAAGAATCTTGGCTTTCATGGAAATTTGGAGCTTGGATTCCACATGCCCTGTCAGACACTCAGAAAGGTCGACGGCTCTCCATCGCTGCTTCTCTTCTGTCCAGATAAGGAAGAAAATCGTTTCTTCCGCGGATTGTGACAGGCGAAGAGTCCTGGGTTCTGTGTGCCAACTTCCGAGGAAAAGGCAATGGGTACAAAAGGGATAGAGCCCTAAGTCTGATCTCAAGCCCAATGTTCACGAACGGAAGATTCTCTTGAGTGTTTGGTGGATATCAGAGGAGTGATTTATCGGCAAACTCTCAGAAGTGGAGAGACACTTACTGCTGTCACATACTGCGGCCAACTCCACAAAGTCGTCGCAACTCTCCAAGAAAACAGGCCGGAGAAGTCGAAGGTGATGATCCTGCATGACGATGCAAAACCACGTGTTGCAAGACTCACAAGAGAAACAATAAAGGGGATGGGCTGGGAGGTAATGCCACATCCACCGTATAGCCCTGATCTCGCCCCTACCGACTACCATCTCTTCCGTGCTCTCAAGCAAGAAATTTGAGAGAAATATTTTGGAACGGATGAAGACCTCAAAAATTGGATTTATCAATGGTTCGACTCCAGAACTGCAGTCTTTTAAGCGAGAGGAATTGGAAAATCACCCAGTCTTTGGAGAAGTGTAGTAGAACAAAATAGAGTTTATCTCAATTGATTTGACTTTGTAGTTGTGAAGTAATAAATCTTTGAAAAAAATGAAAAGACTTTTTTTCCAACCTAATATCAATCGAATAAAAACAGCGAAGTCTTGGACAATTGCATGGCGCAATCCCTTTTTGGCACTAAAACTGCCGCTGTTCTACTCTTTAGAACAGGATATCAACCATTATTTTCTACAAAAAGTGAGAATTTTATTTCAACTTCAAACTGGGACAATCCGCAGCCGAGACAGCTCGACATATCGATCAAGTGTGGTGCCTAATAGAGTTGGAGAAGGCACTGTGCGCCAGTGCTTCAGTAAAATCCGGACTGGAGATTTCATCCTCGAAGATGATCCCGTAGCGGTCGATCTAGAGCAATCCTGGAGGACGAGTTGAAGGAATTGTTGGAAGCTGAACTATACCGAACAGTTCGCGGGATCGGGGAAGAGCTAGACGCCAGTAAAACTGCTGTTGCAGATTTTTTGATACGCCTTGGGAAGGTGGTTGCACGCCAATGAACCCCCTAGGCATTTTCCGAAGGCGAATCTCCACCAAAAGAGGTAATGATCACTGTGTGGTGGTCAGCGGCTGGTGTACAACTTTTAGGTGCTAGGCTAAACGATCACAGCAAAGTCCCACTGTAAGGAATTCGACAAAATTCACGGAAAATTGCATCTACTTCAGCCGGAACTGGTCAACAGAAGAGGCCCGATTCTTTTGCACGATAGCGCCCGCCACACGTTTCGCAAATCGCCACATGAACATTAAACGAGCTAAGGGTTGAAATTCTGCCATTCTGCCGTCATATTCTCCAGGCTTCTCACCAACGGATTGCCGTTTTTTCAAACATTTTCAGAACTTTCTCGCTGGTAAAACCTTCACCAGTTAACACCAAGCCAAAACAGCTTTCGTGAATTTTATCGAATCTCGACCACCTAATTCTTTCGTTGATGGAATAAGTCGATTTCTTCCCCGTTGGCAAAAGTGTGCTGACTCGAGCGGTGCTTTCTTCGACTAAATCCGATAAGATTTGAGAAAGTTATGTTAGTTTATAGTGAAGCACTTAAAACGCGAAAACGCTGAGAACTTCCCGGACAACCTAATATGATGTACGCAAAAGGACCCAAAAAAAACCCAAACCCAAAAGGTCCACAAGATTTGGCAGCATGGATCGATATTGGTGAGCTGCATAAGGTCGAACAGGCCCGTAGTTACGAGAAAGAGAAGTGAGGGATTCGTTGGTCATGCAGCAGAGTGCAAT
>CANDYH010000872.1:0-15191 GCA_947396885.1 Heligmosomoides polygyrus polygyrus | reverse complement strand
TCCTGCTGATCTAACACCGAGAAACAGTAGCGAACAGTATCTGTACAAATATACCAGCTCCGCATCCCTTTTTCTCCATGCAAGCTCGCTCTATGATGTTCTCATCTCTCTGCAGTGCTCTACCGAGGTACATTGTCGTTTTTCTGTACCGCAGTTCAGCGCTTTTTTCCCAATTAGTCTTCTACGTCTTCTTTCTTCGAAATGGTAACACGGAAATCATCCTGTCAAAAATTTCGAGACCGAATCGGAACAGTAGAGTCATAATGGACTACAACTTCATGACATGATGTGAACTGATGCTCTCCTAAACGCTTGAATAAGTCCTTCTTTCCATCACGCTGACTTCACTCTGCGATCGGTCGCGGCCACTCGATTGATTCTGTCGGGCCTATATGCATTGTTCAGCTCTGCTGGAATTTGCATGTCAAACGATAGAGCTGGAGCTCATGAACTCATGCATATACCCTTTATGTCGAAATATGGAAGTATAAAGCAGTTATTATCACGGCGCCTTTGGCCCAAAACTGCCTCGCTTGTCCTCTTGAGCGCCGCTTGTACCTGTTGGCCTTAGCGGCTTCCGGTAGTGTAGCATATAACTCTAAAAAAAGCTGCAGTAACATAAAGATATAGGTAATTTGCCGTTGATACCGTAGTTGGAAATAGCACGTACTGCTTTGCCTTCTCTGGAGTGCAAAACACTGAATGGGTGATTAGGTGCTAAAATTTTGCTGTTGTTGTATCCCCTTATAGAATTGACGCACCACCAGTAGTGGTGATGCATCATCTCTATAAGGGATGCAGTTTCAGACAAAACCTCGAAAAGTGGGTGCCCCACGATTTCAGTGAGCGGCAGAAATTGTCACGTCTCGTTTGTCAATCTCTACTTTTACGCAACAAAACTGACCCGTTTTTGGATCGAGTTATTTCTTGCGATGAAAAGTGGATTCTCTACGATAACAGGAAACGTTCTCTTCTGCTTCATCCTCTAATGAGCTGTATATGCGAGTGTTGCCGTCGGGCTTCCACGCTCGTCACAATTCTACAACCAAGAAGAATTCTGACTGACAAGATTGTCAGTCAGAAACTCCTGTCAGAAACTCAGGAACTCCTCGTGTGGATGGTTCCGGAGGGAGTCAGCGTTGTTTCTGGTGACAGTCAGCGCGTATATATACTTACTTACAATTACTGTTACAGTCAGCGCACACGCCGGTTTTGTGTAACCTCGACCCCCAGGCATCTGTTCACCGGATTCCACCGTTGTGATTAACGAAGAGCACCCTTTCTTTGTTTTCTTTTCGCTGTCAAGGTACTCAGCGTTCCAGAGCCATTAGAGCGATGCTCAGCCGATGGCAGCGTGAGAATAACTGCAGTGTTTTCTTTGTTTTGCGTGCTTGTTTTGTCTGGCTTTGCCCGTCCAAATTCTTTGCACAAGAATGGCTATATCGGGTTACAAGCATTCTGGTTCTACACAGCTGTCTATTCCTGAAGCTGCTTTCTGTGGTGGGCGTATTACAGCTCCATGTTTGAAATGGTAGACCCACGGTCAGTGAAAAATCGTTCGAAATTCAAACCCCAGTGGTCAAAATCTCCACTGGTCGACTGATCGTTATCTCCCGACATCGGTCATTATTCGGTGGCAGGCGAGGTGCAGGGATTCCTGTTTTTCTACGTAACAAGTTGTTTGAGATTCCATGCAAGTTACTGCGCTGTAGACGATTGAGGTATTTAGATATTGAAGCCCAACGAACTCCTCGCTTGGTCTAAATTTTCCCTAGTAGACAGCTCTACCGTCCAGTCTCCAAACAGAAGAGTCGCGCATTTTCTGCATGATGATTGTACAACATATAAGGTTGGCACGAAAATTTCGCGCTCTCATTTGTCGTCGTCATGTTCTCCCGTGATTTTATGGTGAATACCAGGTTTTGATCCTACGTGCTCGTTCTGTGTCAGCAAATCACCAATTTTTCCCGGCTAACGATCGCATAGCAATAGGGCTTTAGTTGATGTTATGAATAATGCCTTGGCGATTTCATCAGGTTATGAACGAAAAACTTAGCCAAGAACCCGGATTCACAGGGCTCGTATTTTCCTCGGATTCAGACCACCTTACAAGAGTAGTAGTAGGTTCGGGGTATAGGTTCATCTGAAGTCTTTGTTGTCGGCTTTTTGTGATACTCTTCCAGTTCTCTCCAAGCGAAATTGCCTTGTACAATCCAAGATTCCATCGTTTTGTTGTTTCGAATCTATACTTGGAAGTCCACTTCTGCTTGAGCAGATCTTACTGTAGGGGAGGTAGCCGGTGTGTTGATCGATCTATGTCTGTGCTCGTAGATTTAAGGAAAGCAGCTCTTTGTCAGAAGTCATTTCAATCTTCTGTTTTTCTAGTTTATTCTCCCATTTAATTCTGTAAGCTTTGTGAAAGATCTTCTTAGCCAGGTACAGGATTTTTTATAATAATAATAATAATAATAATAATAATAATAATAATAATAATAATAATAATAATAATAATAATAATAATAATAATAATATTAGGGTGTCCCATAATTTTCTGGGCTATTTGAACCATAAGTGTTTAGCGCGTTGTAACTTCTTTATACAAGATCCAAACGGGATGTTCTCTTGGCAGAAGAAGGCGATTCGAATATGTTTCGCAATAGGATATTGATTACCTCTATCGGCCTGCTGCCCGCACTTTGGCAATTTCTCAAAAATGGAGCAGAAATCGACGTATCGCGACTTGTTTCTTCATCACTTCCGTTCTGGACAGTCTGCGTACGGTGCTCACAAAGGTATCGTAGCTTTGTTAGGTCCTGACGTGCGCAGCAAGTTCGCGTGTGAAACTTGGCTCAATCATTTCCGTAAGGGAATGTACAGCATTACGGATAAGAAGCATACTGGAAGAGCGATCGGACCGAATGAACGGCGAGTGCTTGCAGCAGTCAGGAGGCAACCTGCCAGAAGCGTAAGGACGATATCTAAGGCTATCAATACTCCACGTGGCACTGTTCATCGTTAAAAAAAAACAAAAAAAAAGCGGAAGAAAAAAAACAAAGCGGAAGAAGGGCAGCCTTGCCAGGATGGATCCCGTATGCACTGACTCCGTCTCAGAGGTGAGAGTGAGTGGTCACCTGTCAGAATAATCTCAACCGCGCAAGAACGACTGCGTGGTTGAACACGATTGTGGCACAGGACGAGAAGTGGTGCATGTACGATAATACCACACGGGTGATCCAGTGGCTTCTGAAGCACACAAGACCAGAACGAATTCTGAAGCCGTCACCACATGGGAAGAAGATTTTGCTTTCATTTTGGTTCACGAGTCGGGAAGTCCTACACTACTCGCTTTTGCGGATGGGCAGGCGATTACAGCAGACTTGTTCATTGAAGATATGCTGGACACGAAGCGTAAGCTGCTTGAGAATACCCAAGAATCGGTACTATTCGTGTGTTAATGTATAATGCGCGACCGCATCGAGCGAAACGAACGCAGGAGGCGGTGGGAAAGGAGTCTATCTAAATTGCGGCACATCCTGCGTATTCACCAGATATCAGCCCTTGTGGCTATGCTGCATTTAGAGGTCTTGCTCCTTTTTTCATGAAAAAACGATGCTCGTAACGTCAAAAAGTTCAGTGCGCGATCGGCGAATGGATCGGCAGCATGCCAGCTTCTTTCTGGTAGAATGCAAACAACTCTCTGCCCAATCGTTGGAGAAAGGTTGTGGCCACAGATGGAGAATATATCATTTGACTACCCTTGATCATCATCCTGTTGTAATAACTTTTAATAAAGATGATATGATAGCCCAGAAAATTATGGGACACCCTAATAATAATAATAATAATAATAATAATAATAATTATAATTATAATTATAATAATAATAATAATAACCTATAGACGGGGTGCGGTGTTTAAATCTATCCAAAATAAATCTAATAAAATAAATATAGTAAATTTATTTATTAACAAACCAAGCTTCCTCTTCTCAAATAAATTTATTAACACAGAATGCAAATGAAATAGAGAATTCTTTCACACACAAATACTGCGGGTATCTCAAGAGTATAATTACTCAATATGTATGTGCTCCGTCAGTGTCAAAATCGCCTCCATCCTTGGTCTGAAGCGCTCCACACTCTCTTTAAAGGAACGCTGTTCATATTTGCGAATGCTGCTTCAACAGCGATGCGAAGAGATGTGACGTTAGCGTACCTGGTATTGTTAGCAAACATTCCGACTACGCTCCAAGCATAATGATTCAGGAGATTCAAACTCCTTAGACCAAAACCTGTCCAAGCCATCGGACAGCCATTTTTGACTAAATGGCTCGTGTGGGCCGGTGCGCCGTCTTGCTGGAAAACATGTGGCCTTCTTGAGGCTGCAGTCACCATCCACGGTTTTGCTACAGCCTGCAAAACTAGCAGATGAACTTTTTTGGTGACCGCCTTTTCCCTTCTCAAAGAAATGTGGCGACATCCTCAAGGACACAACACCAAAGACCTGAGCAATTGCTGAAGATTTTGTTCCAGCAACAATCGGGACGTCCTTGGGATCGTAGGCGAGCCAGCGATCATTTCTACGGCTGACCTTCGAGTCAGCAGTAAACAATTTTCATCAGAGAAGAATCTGATTCGCCCCGTCGCTTCATTTTTAGGAAACTGGTAATGAGCAGCAGCTCTCAGCGGACAACTCGCTTGGTTCTGGCAGCCTCAGACAGCATCCTTACTGTATACGACTTGTACCGTAGATCCTCCTCTGTAATCCGACGCATTGCTCGTTCGCTGACACTCAGCACTGACGCCAATTTCCCCAACGATTGCCCAGGGAGCTCCAGAATGAGCCTCTTCCACGACTCCCAGTTTCCCCATTGTGCGAAAAGGGAACCGCGCACCTGACCAGTAGCTGGATCACTATGACGGCTAACAATGGTGATCATATTGTTGATTGATTGCTGAATATGCTAAACATTCTATCCTGAATATTGAATAACATCACGAATAATAAATAAATAAATAAATAAATAAATAAATAAATAGGAAGGTAGGAGGAAATGTATATGAGCGTTAGAAGATGTTATATGGTAGAGTCTTTTGTAATAAAAATCCCAAATACAGCTATTACTAAAGTGTTAAAACCGCAGATTAGCGCAATTAGCAAACAAGGTTATAATTAGCTGGTGGGGTCTGCGATTCCCCCGACTGAAAGCAAGTCGGTTTTACTGAGATGTTTACGGACGCCACAATGATAGGAGCCTCTTGAACACAATTTGGTATTAACTGAAGCAACCTAGTATCAATGAACAAGGAAATTATATACCTGAGCATGATATTTACGCTTTATCTTCGCACATTGTACCGAAATAGCGCTTTGCTCGGTGGTAGCCGTTAGGAGTTAAAGACAGGTTATTTCAACTAGCGCATGTGATTATCATTCTCTTTGTGGTGGCACAGATTGTTGAAGCTCAGGCGGATGCTGGCAAACGTGTGAGACTTTGCCTCAATTTTGCGTCCGAAAAAATGCAGAAAGGCAAAAACGAGCGTGGTGCAGCTCCAAAAACAATGAGGTTATGGGGTGGACGATGGGGGTCTGTTATAAAACTTACAGCTTCTGTTAGATTCACTGTCGTTCGTTGTTGATCTGATGCAATAAATCGATATTTTCAACAACAAAAAGAAGATAGTATGAGTTTTGCCCATAAGTAGTTATGAAAACCCAGCATTAACAAACGGAAGCTTTTGGCTCCTATATCACTGAACACATACCTATACAGAAAACTTTTGATGTTGAAAAGTCCTAGCCTTTCTCTCCATAACTAAGGTTACCGTGGAAGCTTTGGATACATCTTAAGACGAGAACTCTAGTGAAGACTTGGTGCACCTTTTCCAATTTTCTTGGAAACTTTATGGTATGGGGATTCCACAAGTGAGAGCATACGCTAAAACAGGTTGCACATATGTTCTGCAAATTGTGAACAAAATTGATCGTCGGTGCAGCGAATGTATCGAATTATATACATCAATGAGAGTTGAAGTGCTTTCTGAACTCTGTATGCATTCTGAACTTCAATTCCGTGTCAAAATGTATGCCATGATTACGTATTTCATTTGAAGTACTGAGCATTACATTTTTGTATCTGTAAGATTCACATGTCTTTCCCGAGCAGTAGCCTCACAGATTGTTAGAAATTGACATCAGGGACAAGCACGACTAAATAAGAAAGACTATAGTTGTCAAAATTTTGATAAAAAAACAATTTCATTTCAGCTATACATTCGAAGGAGCTGAAAATCTGTAGAGCAAAATCTACACTACTGTCCGCGACAATACAAAAGCTGTGTTATCGGACAGCTCTGCTCTACAAGCAAAAGCACTCGACCTTCCGTAAGATCCTATTTCAAGGGCTTCGAAAGGAGGCCTTTTCCGAACCACCTGTCTTTCTCGTGTGTCTACGACGGAACACCTGTCACTCTGGTGCGTGCTCGTTTCATTCGCTATGGGGTGTTTTTTCACGGACTACGCTTTAGGCGGGTTGATTAACTGCCGATGTGCCTTCCGATTTTCACAGTGCGTCATAAAACTGCAGAGAACACTGACTGATAGCGATTGCTAGCTATGTCTGAAGTGGTTCGTTTAGCTGACAAAAGCGTATGGCCAAGCTTTCACGGTGCCTAAAATTATTTTTTTACCATTTTTTCACTTCTACTATAGTTTTATTCTTCATTATCCAATTGCACGGGGTGGAACGGAATTGAAGGGAGTTGGAAAATTTAAGTGAAATTATAATTCTTGTTCTTTTAGAAATCGGGGCGCCTATTGTTGTGTTAATTATTGCGAGTGTTGCATGCATTCTGGATTGCATAGATTTCTGTTCTTGGATATATTGAATAGATTAACTAAAAACTTGGTAGCCACGATATTTCTAGCTCTAGTAAAAACTTTTTCAACCGAAAGCGGCCTCTAAGTGTTGGCAGCGATAGATAGCCGAGGGCGAGAAATTGGCATCAGACTTGTTTGGCAAGGATAGAGCATTGACTTGCTCATGGACTGGCTATCACAAGTTATTGTATTTGTCAAATACGCATCCAACTGCTTCGCGACATCCTGTAGAAGTAGAACGCGTGGCGCATCCCAAAAGGGATTGAATATCTATCGCGGATTGCGCGACTTTTTTAATAAAATACGACAGATTCGACGTGCGTTGCACGGGGAAATTCAAACTTCTGGAAACATAGAGCTTCCCATGACATTTTTATGGTCTCCAAGATAACGAATAGGAGTTGCTGTGGGAAGCGTCTGGGCGAGCATATAAAAGGAGCTCGCGATAAGTAAATGAGTCAGTATACTGTGAAAGAACCCCATCTGCGATGCAATTGCTCCACTTCGGTTTTGTTGATTGCTTTATTTAGTCGCTTGTTATGCTCATTTTATTCACCTCATGATCACCTCATTACGTGCCTTCATCGTGTGGACATTTAATTGTAGAGTAGTAAAAAAATAAAAGTTTAGTTACCCAAGTTTGAAGTATACGCCTAAAAAAGTCCGCGTGGCACGAGCTGGAGCAAGGCAAACCGACATTTTAGAAGCGACATTTTTCACGCTTCTTCACCTTTACCCTCTACATACAATAAACGTCTCTAGGGGGTCGCCCAATAACGCCACCGAAAGTGTTATGTCCACAGGTGTTAAATCTTTTCGAAATACTGCTGGAAGAAGGCAGACGGTGTTGATAATCATCAGACATGCACTTTCATGAATACCGAGATGTAGAAGCTGTTAATAAGTAACGGATAAGCATGAATAAGCGATTAAGTTAGTGATTAATTTCAAGCGCTCGAACCATTTTTACTGAAATGCGTGTCAAAAATGTCAGTAAAACTTGTTATCGAAGACAAGCTACAATCTATAAAAAACCACTTTCCCGTGGGCATCGACCCCATGAGCTATCCGTTGTTTAGGCGAGAAACCTGCCACTAAACTGCGGATAGTGGCAACGGTGACCCAAGGATAAGCTGCGCTGCTATATTAACAGGCGCAACACTGCGGGCGAACTGTGAACTAGTTCAGGAGTTGAATCTTGCGGTTTTGGTTCAAACTTTCGTAATCGGCATTCCGAGCTCTTCCAATGGCCTCGCTTCACGCTTATAGTCCCATCGGAGCTCTAATCCATTCCCTGATCAGGAAAGAGATTGACTTTAGTGTGCAATCAAGAATGAAAGAAAATCTCCCGCAACTTAACAAAGCCTTCGATTCACGTATGCATAGGAAGGACAAAACACTGACTTGTCGGCTGATTGACCTCCACAAGTCGTAGTGTAGGCAATACACGCTTTAAATTATCTCCACGGTAGCCTGTTTGGGTTAGAGGTTTGCCCATCTCACTAGTCAGAGAAATTGGTAATGCAGACCTTTATTTTTGTCCTTTATGAAGCTTTGAGTGTAGAAAAAATAGGAATTTATGAGCATTCAAGTCATTTATCTACATTTTTGAGACACATCATTAAAGTTATACAAATTACTGAATGAAAAGTCCATGCTTCAAGACTTTTATCGCTGAGGTCTGGGGGAACGTTTGTTCTGATGTACTCAACGTTATCCAAAAATACAAGAAAACAGTATCGAAAAGGTCAAACTATGGGAACATCTAGTAACACTATTTCCAGTGAGGGTCCGAATTCTAGCATGTACCTGCTTTATGGGCTGCTTTTCGTTTATACTTATGATACTAGGTACGTGCAGTAGCTTCACTTTGTTGAGAAGAATGTAGAACTAAGCGACGTGGTCAAGCCGTTCACTCCCTCCTCCAGCCATGGGCGGCCCTCGTATTTTTAGTCGATTCCGGCTAGCATTTTCGCTCCTAGATTGGAGCCATAAATCGCCAGCCGACGAAAATTGAGCTCTACCATTTCCGCAAAAACTGGCTGAAAATCATGTGTTTTCGAGCTGTGGGTTCTATTTGTTTATGCATTTAAAGTGAAGTCCTCGCCTAATTCGAATACGCGATTCCATGTATGTAGCGGTCGGAATCTTCAGATTTCGAAAGCGATCGATTAACTCCAGATCTCTTCCATGCTTTATAGCAAAGGGTGCGTGCTAGCGCAATTGGAGTAGGCGTCAGCGGTGGTGTACAACGTCCGACTTTTCGGATCGCTTACCCAGACCAATCAATCCCTTCGTCCCTTCGGAGTCTGTGAATGAGCACCAGACTTCTATGTGTCAGATAAAAACTGACTTGTTCCACGGCCGTCACTGCAGGTCATTGTATAGGCCAAGTGCACATTAGGTTGCCTTGATGACATCCCGCAGAAACAGAATCCATGGTACATCCTGGAAGGAATTCACTATCGTTTGCCTTTTCCTTTTTCCTTATTCTTACAGCAGCATTATAGCAGCATGAGCCAAAGAACGCAGTAAAAGGATGCTCTATTACCATGGCCTGGTCCACAGTTTGGGTCTTTTCTTCACGTGAGACCTTTCTTCGCCTGTGGTATCTCGCGCAAACCTATCTTATCAAGGGCTGGAGTAAACGCCAGGAAGCATTTCTTCACGAACCGTGTTTTCACCGATAGCTTTGGCCTAAGCAAGAAAGTCAACATTCCTTCCAGTCATTGGTCGTTCAAAAAACCTATAAAGGCTCACCTAGGTGCCCATGAATACCTCTTGTTTAACGCCCAGTCAACTACATAATTAGTTAATTAATAGTATTGTTTGTTTTTACTTATGCTTGCCGATTTCTTCCTGCTTGATGATTGCTTGTTCTTTGTTCGTCTCTTTCTACTTATCTCACATTACTAACTTCCTGTCTGTATTTTGACTGGTAGTGTATCTTGTACTTTCATTATTCTCTCCCACATGGTGATACCTTCCCATGCAATGAATAATTATAATAATAACAATAATAACATTAGTCGTTTCGGTACAACCGAGGTGGACCACATCCCTCGCCCAGCAGCCATCTAGGGTGGAAATCGATGTCAAATATAGTCGGCTGCATATGAAGTAGTAACGTAGCTGGCCCAGCCGGTGGTATGAGTGACTAGCACCTTCCCTGCCGAGCTCCTTGCACCAGGTTACCTGAAAACCCTTGACGCACCGTCGTTTCCATCCTAGTTCTCCCCGATTTTTCTCTTTCTCTGCCGTTTCGTAGACAGCGCGAGTAGTTTGTTTTTGCGCTATCCTTGTCGAGATCTTCGGAGAGGTCGACTAAGATGTACTGGAGCTGACTTCCTTTTCCATTAATTTGAGTAATTTAACCAGGGGGTCCACACCGACACAAAAGACTCCAGGCTATGGCATAGACGGCTGGCGGTCCTCGATATCCCCTTCACGCATGCGCGTTTGTTTTCCATGAAGGGCGCAAATCCTCTGCAGAAAACCTTATGAACAGAGTAATTGCCAAAACTACGATGATTAGGTTTCAGAGCCAGCAGATGCAGCCCGTTTCCCTCCATATAACGTCTCTAGGCTTGAAAGAAACTCTAAAAAAAAGTTTTATATAGAAGGCTGTGATTAAGAAACATCGACTAGCTAGTTATGGGAGATGTCAGTGATCAGTTTTTTTTTTCAAATAAGGTGAAAGGTCCTTGAGGGCGCAGTTGGAGGGGACAGCAAGTTTCGCGTGTCCGCGTGTTCAAGCCGTGCACGTTTTCATCCGCTGAATTTATGCCCATACTTGGAAGCGATTAAGCAGTTCATCGGCTGGCTTTCACAAGTCATTGTGTAGGACAAACACGCATTCACATTGCCTCTACCACACGCCGCAGAAGTGAAATGCGTGGCGCATGCGTAGAGCGATAGAATGACACCGATGAAAAATCTATCGCCTGACCTAACCCTGATGTGGTATAATTTGGACTGCTCCTCCACGATGTCATCAAGAGGTGGTAGGGGGGGGGTGGGCATCTGAAGGGGTTAAATTTCGTAGCCCTTAACTTCCCTGATTAATATAATGTTGAGTATCCACCTCTGTAGAGTCTGAGCTCTTAGCTTTTTGTCTTTTCTCACTTAGTAATGGGATTCTGTGACGTAACAAAGATGTTGAACGAGATAGAATCCATACTATCAGATGAGGTACCTCTAGAAAAGTGAAGCAAACGGATACGGTTCGACCCGTCTCGGCTAAGAAATGCCAAAGAAAAGTTCTCTTGTAGACCGTTTTAATGTGTGGTCTTTATAAAAGAGCGCACTTCGAATTTTGCCTCCGTTGTAAAACAGACTGAATCGAGTGTCCACTAGGATAGATCTGATGAGTTATTAGTCTGCGTTTCGTATGCAGTTCCAGCCAAAACCTATGCTCTAAAGAAGTATCGAACCTCCTTGTATGATATCCATAGTGTCCTTCATCCCACCACGGTTTATTCTCTCATTCCACGATGGATGTCAACGTCAGAGTTTGCTGTCGTTTCTGTCAAATCGTCCTGTCAATCTCAAGCAGTTGACGGTTTCCGGCGGGCTGTCATGCCATCGGTTATTTTCCCGTCATTAGGAGCCTTTTTCTGCAATTGCGTTCCTTGCTTTCAAACAGAAAATGTTCTGTTTGCTCATGTGTTCGTACTCATAGTCAGACGTTAGATTGCTCACCTCGTTCATTTTTGGAGATGGTCTTCTTGAATACTGATGTTCTCGAGTGTCTGCGTTTCACTCGACAAGTATATTCTTTTTTCGGAAGGCAGAGTTTAAATGTATGTTCATTTTTCAGGACAGCGCTATGGCAGCGACGCAAGGATACTGGCTTCGAGCATGTACTTTCTTCTAGCTGATACGAAAGTAATTAAAGCCGACTAAACAACTATTTTTCTGCTACTATTTCTGAGGGTAGTTTATGAAAACAGAGCGAAGCAATCTCTAAAAAACTGAATTGCATCATTTATTATTTGTCACTAATGGGCTCTTTTAGCTATTTGGGCTCCCTTTCCTGCTCTTCCTATTTTCCTTTTCTTTCTTATGTTATCTTACTTGGTCGCCATTCTTTCCTACTTTCATTAACTCTCCTTTTAGATTCAGCCTTTTATGATTCTTCATGTCTTCACCTCTGTTGAAAAATTAACCGGAAGTAAGGAAGTGAGACAAATAAAAACGCTAGAGTCTGCTTGCCGTCATTCGGTTATCAATTTTTTTTTGTTTCTTTCACTTTTGATGATGAGTTCCCTCCTTCGATGTCATTAACATTTCCTTCCGCATCACACCGCGCCGCCTCGTCCTTCCTTTTCTGTCTCTGTGTTTTTATTTTTGAAGTTACTGAGTCATACATTTTTAATTTCTCTTCGCCTCTCATCCCATTTTACTTTTCTGGTGCGCTTCTGTTCTTTTTATTTCATTTGACATTCTCCCTTTGTTTCCTCTACACTTCCGATTTCAAATGTTCTTCATTTCCCACCCACTCCTACTTATTGTTTAGTTCCATGCTTCCACCTTATTTTTCAGGTGCCCAACTTTCGTTCTTTGTTTCTTTTCCAATTCGTTCTATGTACATCTTCTACTTTTTTTCTTTTTCCTTCCGTGATTTCTTTTCTGGCTAACTATCCTTCAATCCATCCCACGTTGCTCCGTGGTTCAGGCAGTAAACAGTTCGAATGATTTCTTCACCTTTTCGTCGTTTTCTCGTTGCTTCTCCCGTTTTTCATCTTTTGACTAGTTTAGAACTCTTCCCATTCTGTGCTTAATTGTTCTCATATTTCTTCTACTTTTCAGTACATTTCTTTGTTATTTTCTATTCCTCTAAGTGCTTTCAAGCTGTTCTGTTTCACATCATAGATGGCTCGCTTGCCCTCAAGTGTTTCGTACGTTGTGGAACAGAATGCCCTATATCTTGCTTCGTAAGTCGCCCGGCCAATTAGCCATTCTCCGAGAGGGCGCTGCGACAGCGAGACGTCATTTCGTTAATTGAGCTCGTATCAGCCTCCCAATGGAAGAAGCTGTGTTATAGAAATTGCTCGCTTCTCACGGTCCTTTTCGTTTTTGTAGTAGGCGTTGAGAATATTGCCACTTCTAGACAGCTGGAGAATGTTCCGAAATGCATTCGCTTGAATGTTCCGAAATGCATTCGCTTCAAAAGCTCTGCCGGTCGCCGTCCTCCAAATACTCAATTTCTTATGCTACCGCCATCATCATCATCATACTCTACAATAACGCGCTAAGTGGTAGTCATTCCTTCGATCGGCGTCGCCGCAGAAATTAGAAAATAGGGGGGGGGGCAAATTCGGGGGAAAATAAGGGGAAAATGGGAGAAATTACTTACTTAGATACTTAGACGGCTCGTCCTCACTGGTCGTGCGGGCCCGAACACAATCGCCATTCGTTTCTTTCTCTCGCAATCGTCATCCACGATTTTCGTATAGCTCGACTGGAGAGACGACTATGACCGTCGGCCGATTCTGAATTAGAATTTGGCAACAAACGCTGCCTTTCAATACTTTCGACGAACGCATCTGACCATCTCGTTGGAGGTCTTCCCCGAGGACGCTTGCACCCTCTTGGAATCCACTCCGCTGTTCTTCTTGTCAAGCGGTCGTCCGTGCTTCACATGATATGACCGGCCCATCGATGCTTCATCTTCGATGCGTATTCCGCCGGCTCTCTTAGTCGTGACATCGTGCGTAAATCGGAACTGTGAATGCCAGAAGTTCAAATCAGTCGAAACGGCCACTTTGTGAAGAAATTATAGCAAGTATTCAAGCAAAAAACAATCAATTGAGTGTAAAATGCAAAATATCAGACGAGCGCATAGCGCGTTCCACACCACTCACATGTCGGAAAATTTCCATTTTCATAAGCTTTCAGAAGAGCCCTCAACTTCTTCGGTTCCTTTACTGCAAGCAAAGTTATCAGCTTTCAAACAGTGTATACATTTTTTGAGACATTCCGTAAAATGCCTTCATTTCCATAACATTTCTGGCTGCGGGCAGAGCAAGAAGGTAAAATCAAATTTCGTAGAATTCCTATGAATTTTTGCTCTTGAATCTTCTTACTTCTAGTCACCCAGAGCGAGTGGAATGCTGTGCTACATTACCCGTGGGGAGCGTCACCTAGTAGATCCTCCACATACCATAATGGGCTCAATGAGTAGGGCGCTTAATACTGATATCCAAAAAGAGGCCAGCAACCGCCACATTTCGCATGCAAATGCTCAAATCGAAATAAATTAATAAATTAAATAATACATTTTATCGAATTGCACTCTCAAGAAGTAGAGGTAGCTTCGCGAAAATCACCTACATCACTCCAAAAATGAGACCGAGGTCTAACTCATGTACTTGTAGAGCAGACTCTTTATTCATATCTTTGAAAAGTGCAGTACATTTAATCCCTCCTTGTTTTTCCACTTCTCGACGCAACGTTAGGTGTCGACTTCATTGTTATTAGAAGGTTTTGTTGAGTGATTGTGTTTTTCTCTGACGTTTACTTTATGGTGCGCATTGAATAAATTTATTTATTTATTCAAGCACGTCTCAAGAACGAGCACTCTATGTGAGAACAACAAAAGAAAACAAAAAATAGGCCGTGCAACCAAAAAAAGGAATAAAAAGAAAACCAAGAAGCAGTATCACCTCTAAGTATAAGGTTGGAGCGGATATATTATACGTTAAAGCTGCAATCTCTTTAATTAATTAATTAATTAATTAATTAATTAATTAAATCACGTTTGAAGTAGATGAATGCAAGATCACGACCAGAGGGTGTTGTCGTAATTTGGAACAGTATATTATTGTTGCACCTTTTTGCCTGCTCTTTTTTCATCGCACGACAGCGACAGTGTTGGCCATGTCAGCGCTCGAGTATTAATGTATTTCATTTATTGGTGCTGTTTTCGCTAGATTCATGTGTCTTCGTTACGTGTATATATTTTCGGTAATTTTTACGAGTCCCATCTGTAATATGCATCTGGAGTCCTAGCGGATTCGCTACAAAAAAGCAGAAATATTTTTACTGAAAAACCTATTTATATTGAGTTCTCATCCTTGCCTGAGGAAAAAAGTGCCTACGTTGGTTGTTTGAATAGACACAACAGATTCGCGCACGGCCAGCCGCCACTGACGTGGGTGGTTATGTAAATCCTTCTAATAAACTCCCGTGTTTTAACATACCAGACGTTCAAACGTCTGGTTGAATGCTTCGCCCCCTTCTTCCACTCTCTCTAGGCCTTACTTTCATCAAGTGAAAAACCGGTTTTGCCATATAGATTAGTGCAGCGG
>CANDYH010000871.1:0-11663 GCA_947396885.1 Heligmosomoides polygyrus polygyrus | reverse complement strand
TACACCTCAAAGATTCCAATTCTTTTAATTTTGACAGTCTTCAAATCAGTGTGGTCCGCTTCAATTTCGCAGATTCCACCTGGACGTTATGGACACGATAGTTTTTTAAACCTAAAAGAGCGACATTTGCATGCAAAATTGCACTCTATAAAATCTCGAGTGTTAATTGCTAGTTATCACTCAAGTGCTTCCCTTACAAGTGTTATCTGATTTTCTGTCTTTTGTTTATCTCTTCACACAGTAAAGAAATAAGCTTCGAGCTTCGACATAATTTGGGGCCGTCTACAAAATTGTCATTTGCATGAAAATAAAATTATTTTCTACCTAAAGCAGACTAAAATTTTGCCTTAAATAGACTCACGTTTTGCTCGATATACGGAGGAAAATACAGATTTCTTAAGCAAACTTCCATATGATCTGGGGACTCCATTTTTCATATTCCAAAAATGTGTCTGAATAGTAGAACCCCCATTGATCGCACAGAATATTGCTGCATAACAAATTGATTTTTAATGGTCCAAATCTTTTAGGTTTTTTATTCGCACAGAAGAAAGCTATTTTCGTGACAAGTTAATCCTTCGAATAGGTCCGTTGGTGTCAGAGATCGCTGTTGCCTACACCTAAACTGTCATAAATCGGAGAGCTTTTGGAAAGGCTCGATTTTCGGTCGATTTTTGCGGAAACTCGACCAAAAGTCGAACCCCTAATCATATCGAAGATCGTAGCGGAGAGCCATGTTTTTTATTGTACGATACCTAGCGCTTACTTGAATTTTGTGAGGGACTTTTTATGAGGTATTCCGTTTTCTGGTGTTGTTTCCTAGAGATGGAAAAACATATATTTCCATGACAAGTCATCCCTTCGGTTTCGACTCGGTCATAGATTCAAACAGCAGTTCAGAAAAAAATTCTAAGGAAACCACTTAAGTCATCATTAACCGATATTTGAAGGAGCGCAAATGGTTAGTGTGAGTAGTGAGAGGAGAGAAACAGCGATTGCATGTCCAAAGGACACATGTTTGCAGGGGCAGGTCAGGTCACTGCAATTACGGCAACAGTGTGGGCTCCAGTATCGGACCTGTCTCAAGTAATAAATTCGATTAAAGTCGAGTGAAAGAATTTCGAAAGATATCGCAAATATGGGCTTTGATAAGTGGTAGGAACTCTTCTGCAAGGGTTGGGCAGTCGTCAGTGTCAAATCTCAATGTTGAATTTGAAGGAACTACCTCTCCATGGAAGCGAAACTCCGAGACGTAAGCTGCCAGCTCCATGATTTTTGTGGACAGCATCTCTGCATGGTGTCTGACCACATATCCTGCTTCCATACTGATCCGCCTAGTGGAGACACAGATCTACAGACGTGCAGTAGCCTTTGCAGGACGTGTTTCCTTGGAACCCATGCACAGCCAATTTGGCGGCTGACTACTGTCTTACTTTTGATCAAACTAAGCCTGAAACCCGCAGTTGTAATCCACACCTCAAAGTCGACAATTTCAGCAAAACTCAGCCCTAAAGCAAAAGTGATGCGGTCGTAAATAATTAGCGAAAGTGGAAAAACCGGCAGTTGAGAACGCATGGAATGATGTGCATGGTGCCAAACAAGGCAAATTTGATATCAAACAGATCGCCGTGATGAGACAAAACATAAAATTAGCATGAAATAGATTTGCGACAGCGTTTGAAATTTTTAAAATTTCACTGGGCAAGTCGATCCTTGCCAGGGGGCACAATTAGGGGAGACTCAGGGGCGAATGTGGATCAGGTCAAGACAATTACGGGCTCGACTAATCTAGGTCATCTCGGACTCAAAAATTTTGAAATCTTGTTATGATTTTTACGCCATTGGGTAGGTCACTTTGTTCTGATTCCAACAATGTGTATGGCAAGGCGGCGGAAACGGCGGATTAATCCGCCGCCGGCCGCGTTTTGGCGAATGTTTACCGACGGTACTGCTACAGAAGTTGGTTTCTTTGGCATTGAATCGCATGGGTTTTTTGACTGATATGTACGTATAGACGCATTGTCTCATTGAAGAACAACGCTGCAGAAAATCTTTGAAGATAATGGGGGGGGGGGGTAAAGGGTAAAGGACGGCGTCACTTAGTTGCTTTTTCGTTAGTTGCCTTTTGGGATGCGCCACGCATTTTACTTCCATGGGGTGTCCTAGAGGCCACTTGAATGCCCTATACAGAGAACCAAGCTAGACTATGACACTTGAATCGTATCTTTTCTCATATTTGTCCTATAGTGTCTGTACCCGCCGGGCCTATCAAGGCCCGACTTCTATTCACCGACAAGCACTACCTTACACTGAGTACTATATTTCTGCTGTGCGAGCAGAAGTCAGACTAGCTGCAATCGTATCTGGCCTTTTGGAATTCGTGCTCAAGCGCGTGAAAACAACGTTGAACCTGACGATCTTTTGGCGGTCCGTCAAATGAGGAGCACTATTCAACCCCTTAGGGGTAATCTGTACACAACGGTTGAGACCGCGTGGTGCCATACACTTCGACGCAGAGATGATCATACGGTCGATCGCGGACCGGGGGCTATTGGAGGCGAACCGGACCAGGTGAATCTCATCACTTCTAAATAACTTTCTAGGACCTTCACTTGCTGCTTTTGTAGGTTGCCCCTGCGCTATAGATAGTCGCTGATGCAGCATCGAGACCTCTCTAATTGAACCGCGATCACCTTGTTCGAAAAACCGGCTCATGAGGCAGGTCGAGTTGAGCTTGCTCAAAAATAGAGAGTTTGGTTGGACTCGTGCAGTACTGGCAGGCAATGAAGTATATGCTTTTTTCATGCCTTTCCGATCTATATATGCATGATTTTAAGCACATGATTCGTAATTAATTCGGCACTATCTTGCGACTCTGCACTCCAGCACGGCCCCACTTTTCAAAAAAACTTCGTGGCGTCCTATACCATACAAGGGCTACCGTCAAGAACTTCTGCTTGGAAGGTTTCTTTCTCAAGAAACATGGCGACAAAACTACCGAGTCTTCGCACTGTGTTCTAGAGCAACATTTGGACAAATCAGAAGGTGGCCTTATAATTGTGCACCGGGTGTAAATATAAGAACTGCTTGGACCGGTATAACTTTCTGCTGGAAATCTGGAACTCCTCCTACTTTAGAATTTATCTTTAAACTTCTACTTCACCGATTTAGAAGGGAGTTAAGTATTTCAACTGGAAGAAGCACCTAAAACAACTTCGGAAACGCTTGACTGTGTTAGTTTCCTCGAAAGGAGCTTCGTAGAATGTTGGTAGTACTTGTATTATAAACGGTGGAAGCGGTCAAAAGTTGCAACATATCCTGCGTTGTCCATCTGCGATTTTTTAGATTCATCGAATTCTTTGTGAGAACAAATGCAAGCGATTCTACTGGAACGAAGGCATCCTTTGCCGACAAAAGTGCACACAAGGGTAAGATATATGTACATACCGCCTTACTAACACCGGGAACCTCCAGCGCGTTATTTGCCGCTTAGCCACAGCAACAAAACCTATGTGTAAGCGGTGTTTGTGGTGTAATCTTGCGCTCCCTCGCGCTACTGTATCTAATATTGGGTCCAGACTCAGAGCTGAGTTTGCAACGCGTATATTTTCTGGTGCCTATATTTGTGTATCCCCACTTTCTAAAAGTGTCAATGTACTTTTTTCTGCACTCTCTGCAAAAGTAGCGTGTTTGTCCCCCTGCTTAAAATCTTTTGTTCGTGAGCTTTTTCGTTTCTAACAAACAATTTTATTGTTGCGCAGTTGTTTTTGATGCTTCGGAGATCATTTATTTTTCAGAGCGAATCAGGGTACAAGCCTGTTCTAGGGAACCGACCAGCTGGGTCAATTGTGTCTCACTTTCAGGCTCAAAACTCCTAGCTTGAAGCTGCCCTCACACTATAAGCCCTTCTGGGTTTTCGAGTGAAACTCTTGTGAACTCAGGGATTGTGGTGTCGTGTCGCGTGAGGCAACAACCTTCTTAGCTGGAAGCAAATGTCATCAGCTGGAGGCAACTGTCATTATGTCATTGCTGCTCTTACCAACTAAGATAGACCCGCCTGTTTTGTAAACTTCTAAACTTCGCAATAATACTGAGTGCAGACTAGGAATTCGCGTCCAAGACATTCAGTAATGGAAAAACCTAAAACTAAGGAACACACAAGTGGTTCAAATGCATTACAAATAATTGAAGAAGACTGGTGAAAAAAATATTTCAGAGCTGAAAAAGGTGGTATTTCGGTTTGGTGGGCAAAAAATTGGCGGTGCAAGTCTAACACTGGAGGAACTAGCGATAGCGAGAACGAGGGTGATATGATGCTACAACCATTTTACGGCTACGTCTGGTTACGGTGGTTACGCGACAAACGACGCGCTTTAGGCGCCTTTTATACTCGCGCCGCCGCGCGGCGCGGCGTGATAGCTGACATAGCTATCGATTTTTCGCGCCGCCCGGCGGCGCCGCATCGCATTCATACTCCGCCGCCTCAAAACACCACATTTGACGGAATTTCGGGTTACCGTATTCGGCGAATCGCGCCGCTGAAGGGAATGACGCGGCGCGGCGCGATCAGCTGCGGCAGATCGATGTGGAGTGGGAGATTCACCACCGAGATGAATCATTTTGCCATGTCCTCCTTGTTTTGGCTCCTCAACTAACAAAACAAAGAAGGTGTTGCAAAATAATGGCACTATTGCACTTTCAGGACTCCAGAGGTCGAAAAGGTTTTTTCGACCAAACTTCTCCCGGGGGTGGGGTTATTTAGGGTGCTGATCACGAATCTGACATCCGTTTTCGGTGACCATTACCTTAGTCACCCGTACCTTTCGTAACCTAGAAAGGGAATGGAGATCTAGATACTCACGAAGTTTTACCTACTACGCTAAGCATATGTTCAGCGAACAATGACCACGGATTGCAAAATAAAGAGTCGTTTAGTGCCACTTGCATTGCAGGGGACTCGACTCAATACCACACTCACCAATTTCAACCGTAGGTTGAGCAGACGACTTCCACCCCAGCTTTAAGAAAGGATTCGTCGTTCCCCACAGGATTTCCACCATTAACATTAGCAAGATGCATTCCCCTGAACGGCCAGACGAATCCTTTCTGTTTTGGTCCTTCAGTGACTCATGGACCGTCTCCTCCGTCGGAACGTAGTACGTAGAAGTTGGTCGCCGCGCGTCGCTGACGCTTCCCTTTCTAACTACAATCGCGCAGCTGCGCGTCAAATTCGGGCGCGGCGCGACTGGCCGCGCCGCGTCTCGAATTGACGCGCCGCTGCGCGGCGGAAGTATAAAAGGCGCCTTACGCGTATATTCTGTGTTTGCGACTGCTAAGGTGGTGCAGAAAACGAGTTGTTAGGCAATACCAAGTAAGTTGCAAAAGACAGAAGAATTGTTGACAACATTGCGCATGGACAACATTGCGCATGGCAGATTGAAGCCAGAATGAATGGTGAAACACGTATAGACAACGCTACGTCGATCTCAAATTCACATCTAAACCTCGGTGGTGAGACTGCTTTGCCTTTGTAATCGTGCGTGATGTTGCACAATGTTCTTATAAAACGCTGTAGAGTGTTTGAAAAACAAACATTCAGGCTCTGCTTGGTTTTATCGAACAACAAGTTGTTCGATAAAAATCTAATAAGGCAAAACCAAGCAGAGCCTGAATCCGAAGATTTGTGCGCCATTTTAAGCACGTTGTATACCGCATATCTATTGGCTTTCATCTGTTGGCTACGACGGTGAATCAACCAGCTTTGATGTCGTTAGAAGGGTTGGCTAAACTTTGGCCGTAACATCGCCATATAACACTTATAACCTTCCAAGAAAAAGTCTTCACTCCTCATGCTTTCTCAGTAGAACTGAGGCAGCGGTGCTTCTCTGTAATAGGACGTGCTGAGTTGGTGGGCTGCTAGCAAACTTTTTAGAATGCGTCGTACGTTCCATTGGAAGATTTGCTTGCAATGCTCGACCGCTCATCTTATGTGAACCACCGTATGCTGGCTTGGAGTCACGACGTATCTCATGTTATGTGCTTTAGATTACGGTATGACCAAGTCGCTGTCACTGGAACTCTGAGGCGTGATTTTGTGAACTTCGTTCGTGCTTCAGCCGTTCAAAACTTCAGAGCTAAATATTCCAAGTACCTTGAGAACTACCGATCAATGCCACCATCTAGACCAACCGTGCGACCAACTACATCAAAACGATTGTAACTATTGTGTGTCGTACATTTGCCTTTATGCAGTACATTAATAACAATGTTGAGTAATAATATTTATACTGATATCATAATAAAAATGTATAATATTGATAATAATGTGTGCTTTGCACTAAATTTAAAACTTACGTGATTTGCTGATTTTTTTTCAATCACAGCTCCAGGGTAGCCCTGTCAAACATGTTTATATCTGACCACCTTACGGTACAATTCTGTAGAGCTTTCCTTTGAATATCATTAAGCATCCACGGTCGCAGAGGAGTTCCATGGACTCCCTCCACTTGAGTCATGGTCACCTTTCCATTGCCGTCAATCGGGGGAGGTTATGAAACGAAAATATGAAAATAATACACTAATGACGCAACCGCTTAATAAAGAGAAGGTAGACTTGAAAAAACATTTGCTCCCGTATTTCGCTGCTATTTACATATGGCATTTCTTTATTTGTAATATATGAACAACAAGGTGTTGAAATGGTAACCTTCACTGTCAGTTCAGTGGAATGCATCTTATTGTTTTCCATGCAACGTAAGGCACTCACTGGCTGTACCGATAATGTTTCGCATGCAAAGGCAAATTATGACAAAAGGACGTACGGCGCTAAGTACTCTCTGCAATGTTTCCACAATGGCATGTTCTATTGCCTGCTATTCGAAATTCGACGCTACACTAGCCTGCGGGAGCATTCTGTTGAATCAAGCTGGACAATTCAGCTGTGGTGTGTTGAAACAGGCATTTGTCTTCTGTCGTAGATGTAATTCGCTGGGTGCAAGCTGACTTAAAACCAAGTTCACGTGCTGGTCAAGCAAATGGTCTCGGCAGGATACGATGTTCGAAAAACATACGATCCAATGTGGTACGATACCATCCTATCCAAATTCTCTCGAGAAGTCATCAAGCCGGAGCTCATACTGAGCAAAGCACAATGCAATCAAACCGTCGAGGACCTCCTGGGTCACCTTAAAGAGGAAATCGCCGCCAAAGCATACGTCGAAAACAGACTCGGTCGCAACCGCATCAGCGAGGTCGCCAGCACAACAGACAAGCGCAATAAAGCCCAACCACAGTCTGGCGACCAGACCTGCGTCTTCTGCAATAAGGGCAATCACAGCTCTATAATCTGCAGAACCATAACAGACCAAACAAGTCGCCGAAAAATGCTAACAGAAGGTAGAAGGTGCTGGAAATGCTGCTCCTCAAATCCCTGAGCTTCGACTGTCAAACCGGACTGTCCCAAATGTGGACAAAAATACCATATTAGCTTGTGTTTGAAGAGCAAAATGAACCCTTCAAGAAACCAAACCCTACCTTGGAATTCCCAGCAAAGGTTTAGGGGAAACGGTCGGAATAATCAAAGATCGGATTTGCCACAAAGAGACCGACAATTCCCTTTCAATCAAGGGGATCACGGAAGAATGACCGAAAACAACACTCAGATGTGTTCAAAGGTCGCAACTACATTTGATCAAAACACAACTTGGCATTCGGCGAAGAATTGCGATAGCAACTTGTCCTCATGACGGCCGAGGGAAATATATGGAACCATAAGGAAAAAGTCTTCAAAAGACTACGAAAAGGTTCTATTTTTCTTCGATTCGGGTGCTCAAAAAACAGTCATTGAAGAATCTCTCGTCGAGAGACTTGGTGTTCCAAAGCAAACTTCCGAACCATGTTCAATGTCGGGAATAGGAGGCCATATCGAGTGCTTCAAAACTTATATAGTCGATATAACACTGAGCACGGCATTCGGCGAAGATCTGGCACTACCCACTTGCTAGTTTTACAGAATAGCACACAAACCGATATCCGAACAAGTTTTCGAAGTTTTCGCTTGTCCTCACTGGATCCCGACAGCTACTCTCGAAGTGGAAACCACGATCCAAAATATCACAAGGCTGCAAAACCTTTCGCTGCAACCATAAAAAACCGAAGACATCAACGTCACGATTATATCGATCCAAAGACCTATAGGCCATCTCGTTGACAAAAGGTTCGCCACATCAGACAACAACACATCTGCTTATATGCTACCGCAGAATTTCCAAATTCCAGTGGCGTGCTCTAATACTGAGCAAGCTCGGACGAAATTCTCGACCTGCACGAACCGCATACGGTGTAACTGCGGAAACTCAAACACAACTGTCAACGCCCTGACCACGCAATCCTTAATTTAGGGACAAACAGGAGTGCATGCTACCCTTAACAACACCGTTCACAAAGCTTTCTGCCAATTCACATTCCATAACCGCGACCTCAGACGAGGAAGAACTCGTAATCAGGAACGATTATCTCGGCTGTTCTTATCGATTACAGCCCCATACAGATCACTACAACGTACCCATATGCAGTAAACAAAAATTCTTTTTGTGCTGGCCTGCGATTGCGAAATCAATGCACACAACCGACGGCGAGCGATGCGCCCCCACGCATGCATGAGGCACATCTCAAAAAGGAGTGGATACATAAAAACGCGTACCCCTCTTCCAAGTGTTGACTCCGGCTTCTGTCGATCGAGGTGGCTGGAGTCTGGAGTCGGTCGTGAAGTCGAATTGGAAGTGCAAAGTGGCAAAACCACATAGGTGGCTGCGAGGCGAATCGCTGCGGCGTATGCCCCGCGGGGGGTCCAGTCGCCTCTTCCAAAACTGGGTAGCCTCTCTATGACGTGAACCCACGGCAGCGCCACCGTTCTCACCTTCACTTTCTTCCTTATGGTCCGGACCCTTGCAGGCTCCATGCCACCACCCAAAAATTGGAAGCTGGTACCTAATACTTAAGTAAGCCATCGCCTCCAAAATCAGTTCGTATACCCGTGTCTTTGATATTGATGGGCATGCAATTCCAAACCTTCGCCAGCAGCTGTCGCGGCTGTCACGGCTGCCGCGTATACCTCGCGGGTCGAAAGACTCGCCCATCACTGCCAATTGAAACAACCGCATCTCATACAGGTTTAGACACGATAACATCTAGGCTGCCTTTACCCTTCTGTAAACACTCTAAGCATCAAGCCGATCTGCTCATTCCTTACGGCTATCATAAACAATTATAAACCGTTCTACGGCCAGAGTACCCACTCTCACTAGTAGAGCTCCATTACCTTTCAAGGTGCCGCTCAACAATTACTCCACAGGCAAAACGAAAGGGGGAGGGCAAACCAATGCGTATAAAAGCCGCAGAAGTCTCAGCATTGCATCTTCAAGATGTCGCTCTCGTCAGACAAGCAGACTGCAGACATCGACGCCTGTGATGCGGCCACCATTCTCCACTACCTCGGCCCAAAGCTCGATGCGATGCAAGATGCGGTGGAAAAGACGCAGACCATGATGGAAGCGCTCTCAGCTGGTATGAAAATACAGCTGGGGCGCAGTGCACCGCGCTCGTCCTGTGCCTTCTGCACATTTGAGGAAAACCGCGACAGCCATCACACGGCGCGATGCACGCGAGATCCTGACACCGTGTCAAGAACGGTGCAGGCATCGCGACTGCAGCTCTTCCTGTGGTGCCTGAAAGAGGCCCATGCGGACGACTGTGACGTGAAGTGTGGGAGTTGTGGTCTGGACCACAACGCCTTACTTTGCACTCACAGGACGCTATCTTTTGGGACGAAAGACGGAACGGAAATAGTGACCCGTCACTCAACGGTTGTTTGCTCACCTTATAATATAGCTTTTGCGGAACCGTAGCTGTTATAGAAACGAAAACCAGAAGTAGAGCATTCGACCACGGAGGAGCAGAAAAGCATAACCAATAACGCGATGAAAATCCCAAGACCGACTCCATGAGGCACTGTTCTGCAGAAGGAGGCACCGCACGTGGCACAAGAGCGAAGCGCACCCCTGTTTGTTCTCATTCCCATCCTGCAGACACGTGGTGGCCTGTGGTCTCTGACTGCTAAACTCCTGCGGCGTGAAGGACAAGTAGCGTCCGTTCGAAACACCGTCCGAATCATCACTTCTAAAAAATTTCCTCAGTTAGGAATTCCTTTCCTTCCTTCCTCGGCCGCTTTGCATAGGCGCAGTAATAAAAGTGGAATGCTTGGCATCTCCCAAACAAGGAATTGCCTTTACCCTTCCTTCTACTGTCCTTCTTCATTTATCCTTATACGTTTACAGCAAAAATAGCTTCCAAAACAACTTGTGTGGAAAGTAACCCACACGCCCTGTGACCAGTAGAGGCATGTGTTCTATACCTTTGTCCTTTTCGAATTTCGAATAGTCGAATTTCGAATATTCGAATATTCGACTATTCGAAGAAAGTCCAATATTCGAATTATTCGTTTATTCGAATATTCGAGAATGTCCAATATTCGAATTATTCGTTTATTCGAATATTCGAGAAAGTCCAATATTCGAATTATTCGTTTATTCGAATATTCGAGAACGTCCAATATTCGAATTATTCGTTTATTCGAATATTCTTTATCAACCTCTTAACAAGTTAATGGCACTCCTCTTCGAAAACCAGGGAATCGTGACCTTTTGATAAGAACGATGTTTTGTTTCGCGCGTCATTCAAAGTGGCCGAATTGTGTGTATGCAATCTGACAAGGGAAGGGCCTGGAGCGTACGTCTGAAAGGGGAGAGCGAGTCATACAGGGAGAATCCCTAGCACTCAATTAGTGTAAAAATGGATTTATTTTTGACAGGTCGTTAAACACAAGGAGTAGGGAGTTCGTTACAATAGAATTCATGGGTATTGTACGCCAGCAAGTGGCTCGGAGCGCAGTGGATAGAGACGTTGTTTCATGGGTTGGAGGTCGGGGGTTCGATTCTCCCTCTCTGCTGCATTTTTGCACGCCCTGTGACCAGTAGAGGCGTATACCTTTGTCCTTGGGAAAAAAATTCGAATTTCGAATGATCGAATAAGATTCGATTTTCAAAATTTCGAATTTCGAATGATCAAATAATATTCGATTTTCAAATTTTCAAAATTTGAAAATCGAATATTATTTGATAAATATTTTGAAAATATTCGATTTTCAAAGTTTCGAATTTCGAATGATTGAATAATATTTGATTTTCAAAATTTCGAATTTCGAATGATCGAATTTTTTTCGAATGATCTATAACAATCTAGCTCTGCCTATTCAAGGTGTTTCTCTCTTCTCGGGGCACGAATTCTTAGGGAAGCAAGAATGCTTCATTATAGTTTTGTCACCGTCTTTTGGTCTCGTGAAGGAAATGGAAAGAGCAGCCTTCGCGGCGCATGAACAACGGCATCTGAGCCTGGACACCGACTTCCACAGTCTCGGTTCGGTCCTTCGATCCTTTTCGCAATTATCCAACTGGTACAAGAGTAATGACAATCTGAAGCCTTCGTATATGCCGCACTGTCGAACACAGTTTACAGTGGGTAATAAAAAATAAGTAAATGTCAATCATTGGGTGACCACAATAAGTAAGGTGTTCATTTGATTCCTCTAATATTCGGCAATTCGAAAT
>CANDYH010000870.1:0-21751 GCA_947396885.1 Heligmosomoides polygyrus polygyrus | reverse complement strand
GATCGTTTTCGGCAAGCGTGAACTTCTACTGTCGAAAACAATGACATAGCTACGCAGTGTCACGAGAGAAAGGGTCTGTTTACGGCCTTGTCGGCTAATCCGATTACTTGTGAATTCGTAATCGGTGAGGTGGACCCACAAAAATGTGCTCCGCACACTGTTTATACTTATATTCTGAATTTTACTGGCCCAATTGGTGTCTATCAAACGCGTTCATAAACGAAAGTGGATGGTGATTGACTGTTAAAGGTGTAGATGAATGGAGGATGATGCGAAACGAGGCTAACCTTATAAAAAGACGGTCGTTTCATAACACAAGAATTTTTGCCTAAGAAATTTAGCAGAGTATTGTTAAACGCTGCGCAATTGCCGTACTCCAATGCACTGAGAAAGAAATCCGCTGCTGAGAAATACAACGATTTCGTACAAACCGTTTCTTTCTAAGCCGGGGTTTGTTTAGAAGAATTGATTGTCATCGGGGGACCTGTATTCGTAATTTTCCTATTAGAGTTTATTGAAAGAGATATGTAAAAAACTAAAAGATGCTTGATCTCGAGTTTTACTCCCGCCCAGCGCTAAGGTTTGATCGCATCCAAATTCTACGTTCACATTCTAAAACGGTTTGTTATCTTCTCACTAGGACGAGTCTCGATTTCTTTGAAGAAGGTAGGTGAAATTGCCTTCTCATCCTCAACTACGCGGCGTCCCGGCTTCAAACATCACTGATCCGCCATCCGTTAAAACTTCTAACTGTTTTTCTCCACTCTTCCTCTTGTATAATCTCTCTCTCCAGTCCTCGGATATCACGATTCTTTACTTTTCACCTTCGGCTCATCTTCCTCTCTTTATTTCCCAACAATTCCGAGATTGAACCACTTTTTGAGAGCGAAGACCTCCGACTTCTCTCAAACTGCTCACTCAATGTCTTGAGACCCCCATTCACTTAGAAAACATGGCAAATTCATGTTTGGATCGCAATATCTCCGGTTTTCAGATTATCCTGCACACTCCTATATAGCCTTTTCATCCACTTAGTTGATGGGCAAATCCTGGATCACAGAAAATCTTATAGTTACTGACGTCGTTTGCCTGAAGTTTAGGCCTGAAGGCCGTTTTTGTCAGCGAAGTTCTGGTAGTCTGCCGTTTTTACTTGTCATGGAGTTTCAAGGACCAGCCTCATTGCATGTCGTTTACCGCAGCCTCTGTCTGAGAAGCCCTTGAAACGTTGGACTGGTCCGATACCATACACCATTAGACAGCTCTCATCTACCAGCCTGTTGGAGGCCGCAGCTAGTGCGGAGGACGAAGCATCGTCGGATGCTCAAGTTCTTGCAGCTTTCATCTGGCCCAGCGACCGAATCTTCCTTTGTTTTCGTTGCAAGGCTCGCTCCAGAGCGACACCACGTCCAGCAGGGTGACGCATCGCAGTCGTCGTTCGCTGACAAACGATCTCCTGGCGCTGAGCCGAAACCGGGATGTGCGGCGACGACGGCGGCGGAGGGCCAGTTCGCGTCGTCATCCGCGCGGCGAGGGGCGCCCCTGGCGCCCACAGACCTATCCCCAATCAACGATAATCAGCGCCAATCTTTCGTGATCCCAGACGTCACCGCTCGGTTTCTTTGCTTGCGAACGTCGCATCTATCCATCTCGAACGTCCTTTTATCCTGAAACGCTTCCAATTATTTCTTTCACATGCGTTGGGGGTTTTCACTTCATACCTAGAGCGATGTCCGGGAGACAGAAGGAGGAGGCATTTGGTCGCGTAGGTGATGAACATAAGTCTGAATAGGTTGAAGAAGAAAAGTGAAAAAGTGTGTGTGAGTTGAACCATTTTTAGGCTTTTGAAGACGACGAACAGGTCGAAACGTCAAGCCGGTCAATGAGGCTTCACGTACAGCTTCGTTCGGCACAGAAACATTAACCCAAAACGAAACAAGCGGAGGTTTTAAGAAGAAATGCCTTCCATTTTTTATTGTATAGGAAATCCTAAAAAGAGAGATGCAGAGAGAGGTTCTTCCTGGCGAATATGCCGCCGCATGTAGACAATTTGGTTGGTGGTTGGTAAAATCCTATGGAGAACCACTATAAAGGATAAAGGATGGCGTTACTCATTTATTTTTGGGATGCGCCACGCATTCCACTTCTACGTGATGTCATGGAGGCGATTTTATTTATTTATTTAGCTATTTATGCACATTACTTACTTAGACTTAGTTCTTCCCATGCTGTTGAGCATATCGGGCGACGAGACTTCTCCATTGATACCTGTCTTGTGCCAACTCTTCACCTTCGTCTCTGGAAATATTTAGTAGTTGAAGGTCCCTTGCGAATGTTCGCCTCTATGTGCTTCTTGGATGACCGCGCGCTCTGCTACCACCTTCAGGAATCCAACACATGGCTACTCGAGGAAATCGGTACTCAGGCATTCGCATTACGTGTCCTGCTAGGTGTAGACGTCTTCGTGCGATTAATGCAGAAAGACTACTTGAGCCGCTCCAGTTTAGGACTTCACAGTTAGTCACACGGTCTGTATATCGCACTCTCAATATCCGTCGAAGACATCTCTGGTGGAAGGCGTTTAGCTTTTTGGCACACTTCATAGGCATGGTCCATGTTTCACTCGCTTAGGCAACAATTGGGCCTACAATTGAGTGGTAAAGCCGCAGCTTTATCTTCGACGCGATTGACGATAAGCTCCAGATTGGGCCAAGCTTCCGAAACACAGATGAAGCCTTCACAATCCTCGTTAGTATTTCTGATTCCACATTCCCGTCGCGTGACACGGTACTTCCAAGATATGTGAACTTCTGGACAGTTTCAAGCTGTGATGCCTCAACGTTGATATCTACGTTCATATCTGTTCTCCCTATGCTCATCACTTTCGATTTGTCCGGGTTTAATCGTAGTCCAATTTTCTTGGCTTCGTTCACGAGGTTTGTGGTTGCCTGCTGCAGTAAACCGTTGTTCTCAGCTATAATGGCTACATCGTCTGCGAAATCGAGGTCTGTTAACCGGTGTGTCCTGCTCCATTTAATACCTGTTTCATCACGTTTCATGGATTTCCTCATAATGAAGTCCAGAGCAACATTGAACAGAAGAGGGGAGAGTACACATCCTTGTCTCACTCCGGTAACAACTTCGAAGAATGTCGTGTGTATTGCATTCGTTCTGACCAACAGGAGGAATTCTTGTACAGCTTCTTGAAGATTTCCACAAAGGGCTGGGGTATACCGTAAATCCTGAGAATTGACCATAGCGATTCACGGTGTATACTATCGAAAGCCTTCCGGAAATCCACGAAATTGATGAGAAGTTGCGTCCGAAATTCCATACATTGCTCGATGACATTCCGTAGGGTAAATATCTGTTCGCTGCATGACCTAGCACCTCGGAATCCACATTGTTCTTCACGAAGTCTTTCATCTACCGCGGCTCGCAGTCGTTTTAGTAGAATTAAGCAGAACACCTTGCCGGGTATAGAAAGCAATGTAACTCCTCGCCAGTTTCCACATTCTGATAAGTCACCTTTTTTGGGTATTTTGACGATGACTCCTCTAATCCAGTCTTCCGGAACTTCTAAGCGCTGCCAGCATATGTTAAATAGCCTCGTCAATGTAGTGATCATTGCTCTGCCTCCTGTTTTGAGAAGTTCAGCGGGGATTTCATCGAGACCCGGCGCTTTACCACCTTTCAGACTTTTGATTGCTCTATCCGTCTCCTCCAATGTTATGTCGCCCATGTAAACTTCCAGAACGCTCTCCTATTCCTCATCTCGAAAGTCATATGTATCACTAGGTTCCGGCTGGTTCAGGACTTCTTTGAGGTGCGCAACCCATCTCTCGATCTGTTCTTCGTCCGTGACGAGCAACTTGCCGCCTCGATCCTTTATCGGTGTGTTTGAGCTGCTGTGTGTTCCTGTTAGCTCTCTCACGATTCTGTAGAGTGTTTTCGAGTCACTACGTTCGGCAGCGTTTTGTGCTTCAACACCTTTTTGTGGCAGCCAATTCTTTTTATCGGCTCGACATGATCGTTTGACTAACCGATCGAGTTCAGCGTACTTCCGGCAATACTCCCATTTAACTGCATCGCTCAAATTAGATCGGTCCTTTTGTTGCTTCGTACGTTTCCGCTCGTCTATTAGATCCCACGTTTCGTGCCTTATCCACTGTTCTTTACGAGTGCCTCTCCTTCTCCCGATGTTTTCTTCAGCACAAGCACGAGTAGCTTCCTTTATGATATTCCATTGCGCTTCAGCCTCTGTGCAGTTGCCGACCTCTTCTAGCAAGCGGAATCGGTTTTGCAGCTTAATGGAGAAGTTTGTCGAGATGACGGGATCTTTTAGTCGAGCTATGTCAAAGGGACGTGCAATGCAATGTCGTTTCTGTTGCTTGAGTTTCAGTCTCATGCTTGCTCTAACCAAGTAGTGATCTGATCCTACATCTGCGCCGCGGTATGCTCGTGTATCTAGTAAGGATGTTCTCCACCTGTTGCTGATACAAACGAAGTCAATCTCGTTTACCGTTCCTCCATCCGGCGACGACCACGTAGCTTTGTGTGTCCGACGGTGTTGGAAATAAGTGTTGCCAATGCAGAGATTGTTGTAGCTGCAAAAGTTGATGAGTCGACTTCCATTTTCATTTGTATCGCTAGCTGACGTAAACGGTGCTACAACTTTTTCCAGCCCTGCCTGATCACCGCCTAGTTTGGCATTGAAGTCACCCATTACAATCTTCAAGTCGCGTCGAGGCATTTCATCTATCGTTTGCTGTAGGCATTCGTAGAATTCGTCCTTTTTCGCATCCTCAGAATCTTCAGTCGGTGCATACACTTGTATCATCGTGACTCTGATGTGCTTTGTCCGGAAGCGTGCGCTTATGATCCGGTCATTGACTGGTTTCCAACTGACGAGAGCATTACTGGCACGTTGACTCAGTACGAAGCCCACTCCATTCGTGTGCAACGAGCCGCCCGAGAATATTATGGACTTTCCAGAGCTGATGATTCGATCATTCCCAGTCCATCGCATTTCGCTAACTCCGAGTATATCAAGGCGGTAGCCGTCGAATTCCCGCAGTAACTGAGCGAGTCTTCCTGTTTGAAACAGAGTGAACATTCCAAGTACCAAAACGAGTTGGTGTTTTAGGTGAAAAAACCGTCGCTAGAATCGGGGGAACCGTCATAAAGCTAGCAACCGGCATTTTCAGTTTCAGATTCAACAGAAGTTTTCATCGTTTCTGTAGCTAAAAAGATTTTACGGAGACGGGTTGCTAGCCCGTCGTCCAACCCTCCTCCTTTCTCATCCGGGCTTGGGACCGGCAATGGCGGAGTTATTTATGCACCTAAAGGCGCGTTATTACATCAGCGAACAGAAAGCAAAACTCATAACTCAAACAAACTCAACAGTACGCATTCAAGGCTCAGAAATGACTGAAAACTAGAGAAAGCTATTATAAAACTGAAGAACATATATTCCGAGCGCTCGCTTACCACGTAAATTTTGTAGCCAAACGTCGGCAGTGTAGGAGGGAAAATGCTGGGACTGATCACGATAAACGACTGTAGAGAACAATAGAATTAGTATATGCATTTTTCCAGTAACAGAAGTCTGGCAATGAGGGACATCAGGCCGATAATCATTTCTGAGCGAGAACTACTTTCCATGAATTACAACCAACTGCAGTGCGTTAGTGATTTGTTCAAGCTGCTTTTTATTCCCGCTTGAGTAAGGAAAGGTATACACTGCTGTGCGTTGCTCAGCGAACGTCTCGCGACGTACGTCGAGAAGATGGCCAGAGCTCCTGAGGTTCTTTTTGAACTAAGATCAGATGTGATGGGGCCTTCAATCCGAATCTGTCCTTTCAGCCAGTGAATCAATGGACAATTGGGTTTTTCTAATCAAAAGCAAGTATAATAGCGCCTGGCGGTGCAGACGGAGAAAGAGATGGCTATCGTGCGCACCAGGGGTGCACACAAAATTCTGTGCGTTAAATTTTTTTAACGAAATTTTTTAACGGAAATTTTTCGTTAAATTTCCGGTAAATCGTTAAATTTCGTTAAAAAATAAAAACAGCTGAAAACCATTATTTCAAGAGAAAAACAATAAAAAGTTAGAAAAACAATGAACAACATATACGCTACAACTTCAGAAGGTCAACAGCTATAGTTCAAGGAATGGAGTGTAACATTGCGGTGTAAGATAAACAATTCAACATCAACAAACACAGAAAAATAAACAAGCCTTCAGCAACAAGCTATCTACAGGGTGCTGAATAAGAGCAGGTATGGAATTATCATTCAAGATTAAGATCAACGACAAGGCATCTTAAAGTGCGCAATCAGGCAGGTACCCGGAGTTTTCTCTCCCCTTTTTTTGTCTGACTGTTCTACGAGCATATGCAATCTCGATGCGGGCACCAGCCCGCTAGTACAGAAAGAACTAATAAAATACAATTAAAAGCCTATCAGCGGAATGTTAAAACGCACGATTTTCTAGTGCCTCGTGGGTGGGACCAATCCATTTTTTTCCATTTTTTGCAACGTACAATGGGACCTTGACGCGGCATCGGTCACACGGTCCCACACTGCTAATGTTAACGTTCATGGAAAGAAGCTTTCCCAATTTTTGTTATCAGCGTTTTTCTAAAATCGTTTAAAATACGTCCAGCGGCCGAAAGCATTCTCTCCGTCTCGACTGTTCCAGGTGGCGGGCAAAAGTATTCTGGGATAAGCAAGGCCAGGTGAAAATAGGCATATCTTACGAGGAGATCAAACAAGTACCTTTGTTTATTCGTTGACGTGTTTGGGGGCTCCGCGAAGAAATTTCTAGCTCCAAAATGCATTAAAGGCTAAAGATAAATGGTGGCGTTATTCAATCCCTTTTGTCCCTTTAGAAATGCGCCACGCATTCTACTTCTACGGGATATCGTAGAGGCGATTTAAATGCGTATTTGGCCAAGCAATGAGTTGCGGTGGCCAGACGATGAACAAATCAGCGCTTTGACCTTCCCAGACAAGTCAGACTGGTACCAATTCACCGACCCCGGTGGGATGAAAGGATTGGTTGGTCTGGGCGGGAAATCCGAACCAGGAACCTGGTATCGGGTGCATGCGACAGCTGGCACCTGCTCCGACTGCGCTATATACGCCCAAAATACCACTATAGTAGGCCGTATTAATTGACTCAAACAAGATTTGAATCCAAATTTTCTGCTTTCATGGCGTAGACTTTGACGTCGTAGTATAGAGGACGGCGTTACACAATCGTTTTTGGGATGCGCCAAGCGCTCTACTTTAACGAGATATCGTGTAGGCGACTTTAATGCGTGTTTCTCCATACAATGACTTAAGGTGGTCGGTCGATGAACAAATCAGCCTTATCCTTCCCATATAAGTCTGGTACCAATTCGTCGACCCCGGAAGGATGGAGGGCCTTGTTGAACTAAGCGGAAAATCGGAACCAGGAACCTGGAACCTGGTATCGGGTGCAAGCGACCGCCGGCACTTCCTCCGACTGCGCTAAACGCGCCTATAAAATGCATTATTTCCAAAAATTCAAAACAAATTCATCAAAACATTAAAATATTCTTGCTGATTTCAATAGTTTTTCTGGAACAGTCCTAATCGGGAGGATGAGACCTGCTAATTAGAGGATACTAAGGGTAAATGTGATAAACTCACTGAGAAAAAAGTCCGTTAAAAATTCCGTTAAATTTCTAAAAATTTCCGTTAAGGCGTTAAGCCAGGTTTTAACGAAAAACGCCGTAAATTCGTTAAATTCGTTAAATCGTTAACCGTTAAATGTGCACCCCTGGTGCGCACTACGAGTCGAGGTTCTTACCCAACCCGCTCAGGACAGCTAAGCCTTTGAGTGTTCATTTTACTGTGACTTTTAACGGTTATTTTGTTTGTTCGAAGATTTTGTTGACGTTGTAGCGCACCCTTGAGTGTACTTTAAATAAATAAATCTCTTCGGGGTGAGAGAATTGGTATCAAACGTGTCTGAGACGGTAAACCACTAAACTGCTGGCCATTGCAAGCTGTTTTGTAGGCCAAATCCGCATTCAAGCTGCCTCCTCGACATTAATAGAAAGATGTGGAATGCGTGGCGCATCACGAAAAGGATTGATTACGGCCGATCTTTGCCGTTCGACCTTTTGACCTAGACAGGGCTCCCACTCATCATTATTCATCGACCTCGTTGTCGCTGACTAGCCGCTGTCGAATCGAACTTTTGACCGGTTTAGAATGCATGAGAAATGGACGACTCGCTCGGGCTGCATCATACAGGTCGTAGTGCATTTAAGAATATGAAATTTTCGAGAGGGTTTCGTTTTGCGTTTTTGAGTTTAGGTGAAAATGTCTGAAGACTAGACGTGCTGTGGTGTGCAGACATTTTATATTGCATTTTTTCAAGTGCGTTTATTGCCAAAATGCACCAGAAAAATGCACTAAGATAAAATGTAGGAAGGCACCCTCATACGATGTCAATTTTTAAAATATTTTGCATATCGGATATGTAAGCGTGTTCTTGTTAGCTACAAGCATATGAATGTCCGAGTAGCGATATAATAGGATAGAGGAAGATCGCTTTTCCGGAAAAAATATCGAGTGTGAGCGCTCATCAAAAGGAAACTCCCAGAATAGCGCAGTTATTTACAATCAGAACCAATTAGATTTCGGTTTTCAATCATTTATTTCCATTTACCGGCAAAACTGAGGAAGTTTTCAAGTGGCAACTACTTTTGTCTGCCTGCATTCCTGAGAAACCATTTGGTAGATGACCGTCAGTGTAAGCAATTCGTTACGCTGAAATTTATTGAGTGAACAAACATAAGCACAGCAATAACAAAAGCCAGTAGATGCAGCTGAAGAGCTAACAAACAACATCCACGGTCATTCAGGCGGGTGCTCAACTCAGGGGCATTGCTCCGTCCTCCAAAGTTCCATCTCTGGTTCGAGTCTGACACGCACGGCTTGAGCAATGTTGACGGATGTGGGACGGTGATGGCTTATCAATCCAGTGATAGCGCCATGTTAAACCTCAAGGGAACAGCTAGCTTGCATATGCAGTTGCTTCAGGGCAATACCTATTCCTTAGCTGCTGAAAAGCTTAACTACATGGTTGTAAATGTGGGCAGATGAACAACAACAGGCATTATTATAGCATTCATTGATGCATAAAATAGTCTCCTGTTCAGCACTAAAACCCTCGCTTCTTTCTCTTTCGTGGGTGTTGGTGGAGAGATGGAATTAGCGGACCCGTTAAGCTGGTGTTCGGAGCTGCTTTCGGTAACGACTTGCGGTGTTTGGTGAGTCAGTGCTATTCTCCATCAGTAGCTCCACTGAGCAGCCCACCAGCCTTTAATTTTTGCACTGCATATGTTGAAATGTTGAATGTGCATATGTTGAATGCACTGCATATGTTGCACCTTGTTTTTGAAGCAAATTTCTTCCTCTCTTGCAAGTAATACATCGCGCTGTTGAGCTTTGGTTTGCTGAGGTTTCTTGTTTATTTTTCGCCGCGTTATGTAACTCGTCGTGCTGCGTCCATGAATTTCCACTATTTTACATTTGATCGCATATTTATGAGCCAAAGGATAAATAAAGTAAAAATCCAAAATCTAAATGTGAAATTTGTTTCTTAGCGACAGCAAAACATTTTAAAATTCCTAAAAAAGTTTTTACGTTCCCGTCTCCGAGAGGAGAGGTAATAGAATCGCCGATTATCAGAACAAAGATGGCGAGGCGAACCGATTATTTTGTTAACATTTATTGATTTTAAATTTATTTCGGTTGGAAATCAAGATACTCCTCCTTCTTTTCGCTTTCAACAGATTTTTTTTGGTCACGAACACTTGCTGAAGAACTATTCTTACAAATAGCACCTCCACTGATCATTATACTTTTCAACCTCTGGTTCGTAATGAACTTGGCGCGAACATAATGGCATTCGATCTTTCGCTCAATTGCAAGGGTACGATTCAACCCATTTCTACACGCCTCTGGCTGATTCATGAAGTCTAGTGTGTTAATAGGTCACTTCACAAGCGCTCCTTATCTGGACGTGTGTAGCCTAAGTCATTCGGGTGTTCTCCAACAAAAAAGAAACGGCGTCCTTTGTCCTCGAAGCCTCATTGTGGCGTTTTTCGCGACCTTTGTGCCCGGCGCACCACCCTGGCACACTTTACCGCGTTCATTCATTGAGACAACGTCGTCGCAATAAAAATCGTCTGCGGGAGAGACAGAGAGCGGCGTCGCCAGAGTTCCCTCCGATGTTAACAAGAAAACGCATTGTTATCAAGGCGGCGGTGATTAATAGGCGTTGACGAGGAAGTGCCGACGGACGGCGCGACCCATCAGTGCTCGTGGTCCAAACAACCCTCTTCCTCATCCGAGAGATATATGGAACGGGACAGATCGGGAGCCGGAGCAGTTTCTGCCACGGGGCTTCCGTGGCGGAAGACAGATGGCAGGCTGGCTGCACGTGCCTGGGACTCTTGAAGTGGTCCATATGGAATGTGGAATTGAGTATGCGCCCTCTTCCTTAAGAACAACACAACAAGTGTCCTGCGCATGCCGGACTTCTTTAATGTTTCGGATTTTTCCTGTCCATATATCCGATGCACCTCAAATTTTTAGCTTTTGGTGCGGTAAGATCAACAGAAAAGTTACAATCTGTTCAGTTAAGGGGTAAATGGAAAAGGACTACGTTAATCAACCTTTTAGAATGCGCCATGCATTGTACTTCTTCGGGATGTCATAAACGCATTTTGAATACGTATTTGGCCTATACGATGGCTTGCGGAGACCAGCGATGTACACTCCTTCACAAAGAAGTCTTGTACAAACTCACCGATCCCGGAGGGATAGAAGGATTGATTGGCATGTGCGAGAAATCAGAACCAGGAACTTGGAGTCGGGTGCACTCGACAGCCTGCATCTTCTCCAACTGCACTACTACGCGATTCTGTTCAGCTACATCACTGCAAAGTGTAAAGCATGAGCTACCATGAGTCCCTGTTTTAAGCCAGCATGACATTGAAGGGTAAACAAGAAAGCCCGGCACTGATCAATCCCTGTTCTTGATACGCCATGTGTTCTACTTATGAAAGGTATCATGGAGCCAGTTTCAAGGTGTATTTAATGTGTATTCCACCCGTACAACGGAATGCGACGGCCAACCCTAGGAAAATTGTCAACATGTGATGGATGAAATGCTTGTGTGATCAGGATTTGAACCCACATACGATCGATTTCTGGTGCCATACGAGATCCTGCCCCTACACTTCACGGCTTCACCTGCAGGTCCAACCTGCCACTAGTTTTAGTCAAATTCCGGTTGTGGGGCTATCAAGAGAGTTTCAGAAGCGAAAACCCAAAAAATTTTAACGCCCTTATTTCTAGATTTCTCAGAGCAGAAGCTTTTGTGACCAGTCACCACCTTCTCTACTACGTAAGGTTTCCAACGTAGTACTGGCGCAAAAATCGCACAGTGAGTACTTTCTCGTCGTGACAGGAAGGAGAGTGCATGGCGCATAAAGGGAGTAGGGCAATTGTTTGGTACTGATACTCTGTTATTTCTTCAGAGCATCCTGATCTTAAGATCGTCTTAATTGACATCCTCTCTGCCGCACATAAGAACGAGAACTTCGGCCAGCCTTGCAGCACATCTGGCTCACCTGCCAAGCTCAAGCCTACACGAGCGAAATATTCTATCCCTCAGTTAGCACTTCGGTATGTAGATCCTCTGCATTATGCCAATAGATGCCACTTCAGCGTAAATCGCCTAGTACCGGCAATGTGTTGGTAGGTTCATCTCTATGTATTCCTCCCTCTCCTTTTTTCACATTAACATGCGATACATTGTGTCGCGTATCATCTGTGCTCTTCCTTGCGCTCTGATTTATCTGACCCTTTGTTGTTGTTTTCTTGGCCAATTAGCCATCCCAAACAATTCAGAGATTAGAACTCCACACGACACCACGTACGTTAGGGTGCCTGGCAGGAGGCGCCCGCTCGCGCGTGCAATCCGAATCGAGGGTTTTTTGAGGATTCTGGCCCCTCCCAAGCCAACCAAGCTTTCTATTTATTCGCCGAACTAGTACAAGACCCCCACTGCGAAGAGTCAAACTCTGAATTTTCCATAGGTTTGCCATCAGCAGGTATACAACACGCACATCTAAAGGAAATACGCACTCAAACTGCCTCCGCAGTATGCCCTCCCTCGCAGATGATAATTATCTAGACGCCTGTTCCTTCTTCACTGTTTCTACTCTGTAGTGCAACCACCACAACTGTGGTTAATTGCGGCATTATGTCACCTGTCGTGGTGGTTTCTCTTCCCGAAGTTGCCGAGCTGACAGCGATTGGTCTCTGCTGCCACAAAAACAGTCGTCAAGTACCAGACAGGCGTGCACTTCGTGATTTTTGTTGCCTTGTTTCCCGATGGCTCCTCAACAGCGCCGAGCCAGCTAGGCGAAATGACCCAGCCCACTCGGCTCCACAGATCACTGGCCACTGGGTACTACGTTGTTTTTGTCTTTAAAGGAAGGTTTATTGCTGTGTTCGTCTTTCTCTACAACACTTCACACTTTCCGACCGAGTTTCTTCACCTCATGAAATGTTCAAATGTAGAAGTGGTCACGAGTTATTTTAGGGCTTCTTACCTTCTCTTCAAAAATAATTTTTCTGCTAGAAATTTCTTGGAAAGTGGTTGCACTTCCTTTTATAAAACTCTTGCTTCTACTTAGTGGGAAAATTGTAATAGATGGCGCTGGAATGTGCCCCACTTTTCAAATAAACTCGATATGGTGGATGCACTTGAGCACGTACTTCACCTCCGTGCTAGGCTACAGATCTCAGTTGGAGGGCAATTTAAAGGACCATGGATCCGAAATAGATCTAGCGTAGGGAATTACAGACCTAGCTGACATAAATTATATGCTAATAAAATCACAGAAATCCCTTCGTGAGCGAAGGTCTCCTACCCTTTGAATCTTTTGAAGGGTATTGGTTCCGATGAAAATTTTGAATTCATTAGAAGTGCAGAGGAGCTACGTAATGAAGCACGAATACAGTGCACGGCGCACTCCACGTCGTCGATTTGCGTCGTTATCAATTTTATTTGCTCTGTTTCTCAATGTTAAACACAAAGAGTTGAATCAGATGGAGTGATGCGCCAAGGAAAGAGGGAAATGACATTTTCTCAAAGGCTGCTTCGTTGAGGTCTTATTTTTATCCTAAATTTTTTACATTTGCCTTTTATTTTTACAATAATAAACATAATTTTGCACCGACTTCTTCGTATTTTTTGCACTGACTTCTTCGTGGGTGACGCGTCAAACGATGCCCAATTCCAGACTTCCTACGGCACTACCAAGCTTCCTAGTCCTCCCCCGGTGTTCTACAAGACACAATGCTGCTCACATCCTGCGCTGCTCCTCCACTCATCTCAGCTAGAAAAATGGATTCGTAAAGTATTAGGCACTGTGAACCCCATCTACGACAGAACTGGCAACTCCCCAAATGAAGCCGTTGCTTATTGTATGTGGGCATGTAATTGTAATGGCACAGGTGTGCGATCCAACGGGCGCATGGTGTTATGGCTGGTTGACTCGATTCTGGCCACCCGATCAATCATCATTCGCTTCTCATGCGACCAGGCACACACGCTTATACACACACGGTATACACTAAAAGAGGGCCACAGTTACGGCCGACACCCGACACGCACAAGGGCCTCCGAGGCGCACACTCACACGCACAACTTATTTTGGCCGTTGTTGTAACGACACACCGGCGAACAAACTGGTCAGGCGTCTCCGCCGCTCGACGGCTGCGGCGGGTGAACCATTACCGAGTGGAGGAGACCGACTTGGCCATGGCGCGAAATGATGTGTTGCAAGTGATTCGCACCCACTCAGCAACCCCTCCAACGAGCTCCAGAAGAGATTGCTGCCGTGCGCAAATCAGCCAAAATCAATCAGCAAGCATAAGGAAGGATAAAGGACGGCGTTACTCAATCCTTTTGGGATGGAACGCGCATTCTGCTTCCGCGGGATGTCGCGGAGGTGACGTGAATGCGAATATCGCCGAACACTTGCGGTCTCCAGCGGATGAACAAGCCAGTGCACCAATTCACCGATTCCGGAGTGATGGAAGGCTTGGTTGGCCTGGGCGGAAAATCCGAGCCTAGAACCTGGTATGGGGTGCACATGACAGCCAGGGGCCGCATTCATCAACGACTAACAGCAATTTATGATTTCCTCTTATCACAACATTTTGTGACCTTAGCCTGGGTTGTTAGGGGTGATGAGTAGTTGGCTGGCAGGAGAGCTTAGACTTGATCAAAAATGTTTCGAAAATGTTTGTCACTCCACAGGATGTCTCGGTTTTTATCGTCAACCAGCTACGGCTATAGAAGCGACAATGGGTGTCACTGAAAGAAGCATTGCCTCGCCTAAGTATGGAAGGCTACAACCTGACGCTTAGTTGTTGACCAGCCAGGAATGTTGCTCGAGAGTGAGTTAATGTAAATAACCACACTATAGCTGGGCTGTGTTTTAGAGAACCAATTCATCCTAATTTCTGTGTACTTTTCTTTTGTCTCACCTAACCTCGCTGTCAACAATTTGTTTTCACACAGCAAATTTCGTGATTTCCGTGTATACTAAGGCATCGTAGCAGACTAATGCAGGTTATTTCCTACCATCAGTAACGCTACCTATGCATGTACGCGGCTCGCTCCACATTCCTCCTCATTGCACTATAGATCTCACAGTTTTCAAGTGGAAAATGAGGGCACCGTAAGGAACAAAGGAAGAGGATTTCCTGCCTTGAAGGAGGTATTCTGCACACCTTTCACTATTTCGCCTTTCTATATTGTTTGCGCATTCTTTTCATTTTTTTTTATCAACTATGTTTCTAGAAATATGTTTAGTTGTTGTTTTTTTTTAGTACTGGATCTTCCTTAGTTGCCTAACGATGTGTTAAAGGTTGTGCGCATCTTTGAGTGCAATAAATAAATTAATAAATTTAACAGAGAAAATACGGCCGAAATCCCTGATAGTGCGGCACATCAAGCGATATGGTGAAACATTTCTCCGCACTATCAGGGATTTCGGCTGTATTTTCTCTGTTAAATTACTGTAAGTCGCTGATGAATCCGGTATCGGTACCTCTTCCAACTACGCTATGCGCGCCCAACAGTAAGCACAGCACTGATGCCTGAGTTATACTTCCACGGGAGCATTCGCGGAAGGGCGGGAATCGCGCCGAGACCCTCCATCTAGCCAATCGCTGCGCCCCGCCACGCCCGCCGTCCGCAGTGCACCTTCCTTCCGCAGACGTCCCGCGGATGCTCCCGCGTGAGTATAACGTAGGCCTGATATCACCATCTATACTATCGAATGTAATTGGCACAATGAACAATGAATCATTGAATATAATATATATGTTGATCTTAATGGAGAATCCGAACCAGCGATCCACCAACAAGAGCGTGACAAATGTAGTATCGTTAACTAGACAGTTGTAAGCAGCCAGCGGGAGCGGCGCAAAGGAGAGAATAGAAGAATGCATGGCACAGCACGACCACTAATGGAGGAAACGGATGAGGTCGCCATATCCGATCCTTCTTTGGCATCAAAGATGTGCGATTTTTTTTTTTTGAAAAAAAGGAAGACGAAAGGAGGAACGGAACAGTTCGAAAATTACCAGAAATCAGAATATGATAAATAGCACTTTTCGTCTGCAAGACGTTCAGATGAGCAACATTCATCATAGACTGATGCACGTGCTCATCAAAATATGATATGGGTAGCGAAAAAGGATTCCGTAATATTATTGTGTTATCCTTTAGTGCGTGTGGCGCAGCCGGAGGAGACGCGACTGTCGCGTGCACCCGATACCAGGTTCCTGGTTCGGATTTCCCGCCGAGGCCAACCAAGCCTTCCATCCCTCCGGGGTCGGTGAATCGGTACCTGGGAAGGATAAAGCGCTGACTTGTTCATCGGCTGCCCACCGCAAGTCATTGTATGGCCAAATACGCATTCATGTCGCCTCCACGACATCCCGTAGAAGTAGAATGCGCTGGCGCATCCCAGAAGGGATTGAGTAACGCCGTCCTTTATCCTTTATCCTTTTATCCTTTAGTGGTTAGCAAAGTAGACTAGAACAAATGGAAAGCCTTGCCTTACTATAACAGTGTGCGTTCTCCGCTTTTTCCTTATCTAACTTCCACAATAGCCTAGCTACATGATAATCATCAAAGTTAATACTTGCATTCTATCATGGGGTCAAAAGCTGTGAATGACTAACTATTCATGACGGCTCTACACGTGGACGAGAATATTAAGTCTGTACTATACATTCGATCCGGACCCAACAACGGCCTAAGGTATATTTTCGACATTGTTCCACTAAAAAATCAACTGCGTAACTTCATGTGTGTGCGTGAAATTCACTTCATAGACTGCGAAAACCGATGTAATTTGGAGCGGAGGAGCTCATAGGATAGAGTACGCGGTATCCTTCATGACTCTGCAATATATGCCTTCAAAGGTTTCTTTAGCCACTTGCCGTTAAATAATAGAACAAGAATTTTCTGATCATTCAAAAACCGATATTTGGAATGGGTTGACATAGGCGGAGCCCGAGCCCTCAATCGATTTGGGATTCACGCTAGGGCCAGAACTCCTTATCCTATTGCGCCGCGCCTGCCCGTTACAACAGCAATGCGGCGAATAAATCTTTGTTAATGCTGGGTTATTCCCTTTAGCGTAATTTTTCGATTAAACAGTTTCTCTTCTTCAAATCCACTCTCTAACTATAGTATTCCACCTTACCCCCTTATAGTATTCCGCCTTACCCATCGGCATCATCACACGTGCAGCGAAGTCCATTCTGATGTGTTTTTTCCGTCTTTCTGCGTCATGTGTTTGCTGTCTCAATATAGATGTATCAATAGCGTTTTTGAAACAATCTAGTGGGTGAGGAGCAGAGACAATCAGAACTATAACTGAGGATTTGAAGTCAGTCGCTCCTCCGCTTATCGCTGTCGTCAATTTCGTCGTATCCCTCAAGCATAGAGTCGCTTCTGCTGTGCCTTATCGTTGTGGTTGCAGGGCCTGCTGACACTCGGGATCGGGATCTCGCGCACTCCAATTCTACAGCGTGCACGATGATCGTACACTCGATAGCACGAGAGTGACACAGTTGCCGCCGAACACGGCTCCATTCATCCGATGAGGGTTGGCGAGGGGTCGTTTTTAAAACGTCGTTTGGCGGCTTTACCAAATTATTAGGGCTCTTATGCGTTAGAAGTCTCCTTAGACGCTGACCCACATCTGGGTCACGAGTTTTTTACGCCCGTTCTGTTCGAGGTTGATCGCAAATGGCATGCTTCAGCGCCAGATAAACACTTCCATGCCTTTGAACCCTTTACGAGTTTACATGGCTTACACTGCTGCTTGTGTCCAAGTAGTGACTGTCCTCCCATATTCGAGCGTTTTGTGGCATGGGTCTCGAAATTTATCGTTTATCCTGTTTCGCTTTTTTCCTTTTCTGAGTTGTTACACGATGCCGCGCTAATGCTAATCTTATGTATCTTCTGTGTCGCATACCTTCTTGCTACGAATTCTAAAGGCGATGCATGATTCCAATCGTTTTTTCTTTTCAAATCTACACGTTGCTTCGAACTGGGCCTCATTTGCGAAGACATCTATAGTTCACCAAGCACGTGCTGACACTGGTCCGTTATCATGGCAGCAAAATTGCTTCAATGGAAACCATTTGGCTTTTAATATCAGTGACCTTTATGTAGTGCAGCAACGACAGAGTGGCTACAAATATTTTTTCATCTACAATCTTTCCAGATGCATTTACGAATTTTATAATGTGGGCAACTCCGAACACTGCTTGAATCCACCAAATAATTAGCTAGGACCTACAATTCTGCAGGTACTTAACGTGAAGGCAAGCATAAAAACTAAGCGTTGGAGCGATACAATTTCGTCTTTTCTGGTCCTGGGTACAATTCTGATTTTTTAGTGAATAATGTGACCATGATATATTAGAAGCTTTGCCATCCTACCACTAAATCTTCTAGAAACCCTAGATGTCCACTTGATCCAGAAAGAAGACAGATACCTTTTGCAAAGAGATATAATAAAATTACAAAAAAAGTTTCCGCTCAATGTGATTTTCTACAAAATTTTTATTTCGCTTGGACGCTTTGTGCAGTATTCCCCAAAATTTCACACGAAACTTCGTTTTTGACATTCTTCACGCAAAATTGCACACTATTCCCTTTCGGAAAATGAAAGTATACTTGATATTGCCGTACTTATTCTTAATATTTTAACGGACGGGAGTCATGCTCGGAGAGTTGGTTGATCCCTCAATAATTTCGGGACGCGCCATGAAATTTACATCTGGTCTGAATCGTTTGCCAGCTGGAATGGGTGGCGTCCCATGTACCCTCTGAAGTGTCAGGGCAAGTTCAGACAGCTTCGGATTTGGACTACTTCTTGATGGAGTGTTTAAAGCCGCAGAGAGACTACCTGTCAGATTACATGGGAATGATTCTTGAAAAGAAACGGCTTCGAAGGCTTTCGGGAGCGCCAACAAGCTAGTGGAATAGACGGTGAACTCATGTCTTCACACTCGGCGATTTAACTCCATAGCACTCTCTACATCAACGACAGTTCAGGAACCTTGAGCTTTCATAGAAAGATGGAACTCGCGGGCGTCACTGCCGTAGAGGAGAATTCAATGAATGATCTATGTATCACGATTCGATCAGGTGTGAGAATAAATCTGGAGACATGAGCTTCTTTGACTTCACCGTCGGTTCGGCGGCCAGTTAGGTGAGTTTGACATGTAGCGCGTTTCATTCACATTCATCAGACGAACACGGTTATCGAATGGATTGGGCGCAATGTCGTAAAGAAGCCGGGGCATCACCGAGGCTCTTGTTGGCTTTGAAACATCCGGAGACAAAAATAACACACTTCGCTTCCCTGAAGCAATGAAATTTACTAGTCCACTTTTACAAGCAACACAGATAAATGACGACTTCTTCTCGAGCAAGTCGACGATTAGTGGAACGACAGATCACGGTGACAGGAGACCTATCCTCCACGGGGCTTCTTCATGACTTTGCTTTTTACTTTCCGGCCCTCCAACCTTCGTATCCTCAAATTTCCTGTATGTCGCCTGATGAGATAGAAAATTCTGCAGCAAAATTTGCAACTTCAAGCTCATTCGCTTTCGAACATGCGGCATCTGTTTTTCGAAAGTAGCTTGATTCTCATGTTGCGTCTGTGGTAGCCCTATTTGCCTTCTCCAGACAGTGCACGCTTCGAACTGGTTACAGAACTCTAAGCTCGGCTTCCGAATCACCCCCTCTGTAGTTTAGCTCCGTTTCCTGGACCACAGCCCCAGCTTCGCCTACGCCTCAAAACGCAGGAATGCCGGAGAGATAGCACGGCTTCCGCACGTTATCAGCTCCTGCTGCTCATCATGCGGGCCATGTGAACAGCATGACCCCTGGCGTGAGTTTAACAGGTCGACCCAGTGTTGGCCAACTGCCCCCCGAGGCTAAAGGTCGAGGCGACCGCCGGCGTACACCCTAGGGCTGCCGATGGACGCATTTTCTGCCAGACGGCGATAACATGAAGGCATTAAACTCAGGAATGCGTGTGGATCTGATTCGAGTCGAGATTCTCCCTCTGATAGATCGTCGGCGTCGTGACAAACGGCGTCCGCCCCTTCGCGGCCACCTTCACGCAGAATCCCTGTGGTTGTGACATGATTTTGAAGATTGGCACGGGATTGCCATGAGCTGTTGGCCTCTTGCAGAGAGTGATTCTTGGAAGCCACGCTGGAGATTAACCCTTGCAACCACCACATTTCAAGGGATCCTTCCTGCTACGCATAACCTGAGTGCAGCTTCGCTGCCTAAATTGCTTTGCCATACATCACGCGAAATAAATTGTCGTCAAATAAATGAAATGGGAATTCAAATTCTAGTCCAAAAGAGTCCCACTTCGCCAAGGAGAACGATGTGCTTTAATAGTGGTGTAGGATGTCGTGGAGCTGTTGAGCCAAGATTGTTATCGAAGTTTTATTCTGCTTACGTTTCGGCGTCACCGCCTTCTTCCCCGCCTGGAAAAGTCAAAAAGAGTATGTGCTTTAAAGGTTAGGATAGGTGGTCATAGGTGCTGTGTCGGTATTCTTACGATTAGTCTTGAGTGGCAACGAAGATACACCACCGCTTCTGTTGCTTTGGTATCCTCAGCAGCCACCTCCACCTGCTGGGCTACCACCCTCAACATCCACCTGCCTAGACACCACCCTCGCAGGATGGATTTGTTGTGGCCACCATCCACCTGATCGTGAGATCAGACGTGCCACTTCCTCGGTGGAGATTGTTAGCTCCCACATAGCGAATTCCTCCACTGGGTCCTCTTCGCAAACATCCTGGTGCTCCTTTCTACAATGTGATACTATGTGTCAGTATGGAGCCTTTCAATTCAGTGAAGGGCCAACAGGATTGTCGCGCAGTGCGAAGGAATAAACGGCCACGAAGTCAGCAACAAGTGCCGGATCTGTTCACTGTGCGCCTTGGTTTAGTGGACGTTTCAGCAAAAAGCAAGGCGCTTAAACTCTACGCCTCTAAGGACCTCTATAGAACCAACGCCGATTGATGAAAATGGGTGGAACCTCCTCAGTGTTGTTACTTTAAAGAACACTTAAATTACGTACAGGTTCAAGAGGGTTGGAGCGGTTGATTAGAGTAGCCGGAGAACTGTAGCAAGTACCTTGAATAGAGGTTCTCGAGGCCTGTAGCACCTCGAAGAGAAATTCTCGGTTTTGCTTACACCAGGTCAACCAACCCTATCATCCAAAGCTGAAAGACAAACCATGAAGGAGAAAACACTAACTTACCCACTGATGGATTTCGCACGGACCAAATACACGTTCAAACAGCAAATGGCCTCGCGATATCTCGTAGAAATGTGAGGTTAATCCAAAACAATTTTGGATTTAAACCGCCAGTTTTCAAGTTAAAGTTTCAGACCAGCCTGTTTACATTAACACAAGTGTTCAGGGTTTAGGTGTGTCCCATAATAGCTTGCTTCGGCTAGGGTTTCACGAAATCGAAATCCTAATCCGAGATTTCTGGTGTCCTAGAATTAGTGGAACGTGTCGCAAAATTAATATGTCCGCTAAATTAATATTTAGCAAATTTCATGTGAGGTGAATGAATTTGAAAGACACTTTCTTAATTCTGGAAAGATTCAAAGAGCGTGTTTATGTGCATAAGAATATTCATGCCTATTCCGTAAAACTTCTCGAAAGACGGTCTCAAAATGCATAGAGCCGACACAGTACAATTGACTCTCTTCATCTCTCCTGTCCAAATTTTCACTGGATGTGCAGCAGCTTTTAGAGATTTTGTAGCTCGGGGATGTCCTATTCTAATTGAGCAAGGACTCCAGGATGTTCCAAAGGAATACCGTTTGGACTATGATCACCATCATTTTGTGTAAAAATTCGTATTAGAATTTTTTTAAAATGAAGCCTAGCTCAAACTTAAAAAAACGGCTGTAATATATACTTCTCATAGAAATTAACCGCGAAGATATGAAGTACATATAGCTCTCGGTAGTTCCTAAAATGAGGACGATTCGTTTCTTTAATTGCGGCTGTTGGTGCTATTCACCTCGTCGGCAAAGGCGTTGGCATG
>CANDYH010000869.1:0-19234 GCA_947396885.1 Heligmosomoides polygyrus polygyrus | reverse complement strand
TTTTTAAATGAATTCAGGCTAATATTTACTTTTTACTCCGATTTTTATTTCTAAATTACGAAATTCGTGTAAAAATTTCTTTGTTGATGTCACCATATTCACCTTATTCCACTCAATACGCTAACACTCTAACTATTTTACAGGATTGCCAGAGATACCAAATCCACCCCCACAGCCTCCTATTCCACCGCATTCTAAATTACCGAATGAAAGAATGAATAGAGCATGAATTTAATGTACTTATGTAAAGAATTGGGCTGGTGCTGTTTTTGTATTAATAAGTGTTGAATTTTTGTAAAAATTTTATGTTTAATTTGTATTATTTAACGATGACTACGATTTTGAATTTACACATTTACTCATCGACGATGACACTAAAAGCGACTTAATTAAGCAGCTGACGTTTCCTACCCTTAATTGTCTGTAGAAAATGAGCAAAGACGCTGCTCCAGATCATTTTCTGTCGTGAAACTCGAAATTATGCTTTCTAGGTGCTGTTGGAACGTTACTGTTGTCGACTCGCTTTCAGACTATATTTCCGAATGATTTGTACTGCTTTAAGGAAAAGTTGCCCCACGTACCCGAGAGAGCAAGAAACAGAAGTCCAACGAAGTAAGCATTAACTTATATAGTTTTTTAATATCGTCTTGAGATTAACTATGTGCTACGAACAATAAATGCGACTAGCTAGCCTCCACTATGTTAATTATCCCAGCATAAAGGGCTTAAACTGTATTAATTTCGTAAAAGAAATGATTCAGATCGTCCAATGAACATTAATATTAAATTTCTATTAATATTGCATTTCTCGCTTTTAGGACCTGATATCGATCAATTTATGGTTAAAGTTGTCGTGTAACCTTTTCTATATATATTTGATCCTATAACTTCAATTATGATGTCGATGGGGTGCATATATCCAATTTTTTAATTTTTATCTCAAGGTTCTTAAAGATGTTATACTACAAATACTCAAATTACGACACCAACTTGATAAAATAGCCCTTCAGAGTTAGAGGAACTTAATATTCAGACAAACTGTTCACTACTTCATCTATTCTACATTTAGTGCGAAACATCTTGTTGTAATTAGTGAGTTGGACTATCAAATTGTAAACGAATGCTGGTAGAAAAAGGCATTATGATAAAGGTAATTAATCGCGATGCTTGGTGATTTTACAAATATATTCGTTACAAAGTAGATCAAATAACCCATAAATATCTTGTAATGTAACGGAACGTATTCTGTTGATATGTACATCGTTTACAGGAACTAACTGTTCAACACCATTATGCACAACACTTATGAACATAAAAACTAGGTTACATATTTAAATTCTGCATGTTCCTCTGATATAACAAAAAGTTCTAAAAATGCATCCATTAAGATAATTTACACAATAAAATACACAAGTATATTGAATACTTATATATAATGCAAAAATTTATAGATGGTATGCATTTACTTTATATTTTTTTATGCTGTATTGTTATGAAGTCTTTTTTGGAATAATAATTGTAACCTATATGATGCTAATGATGTTCCTATCAATGATGTTATGATCATTATTGTAAATTTGTTGTATAATTAATATAATTATATATGGTTCCAATAACGCTGCATAATATAGATTTAATGGAATGAGTTTTACTAAATAAATGATATTTATGATCTAAATTTTTGTAAAGTTGATGATATTGCGATAATAACTATCAAATTGCCATAAACTTAAAGTTAGTTATCCATCATAAGATATTTCAGCATTGGAATTAATGTTTGTATACTTTATATCTCGTAAAATTTGTTAATAAGTTTTACCATAAATACAATGTAATAATGAGATAAAGAGATATTATGATATTAGGTTTTTTATGATTTACTTTCAGTTTAATTTTCCGACTCCTACTTCTTAATAACAGTTTCTGTTAAACACTCTATTTCTTTAACAGTAGAAAGTGAAGCACTTTCATTTTCATTCTGCTTATAATCGCTAGATTCAGAATTTTGTTCTAAAACCCACATTAACTCTTTTGAAGATGATTGCTTTTAATGTTTGAATTTTTAAGAAACTCTAAGCGTTGCCATCGTTTATTTAATGGTAGGAGAAGTAGGCTGTATTTTTTAACTTATGGCATCACCTGATTAATTATTACTTAGTATCCTACTATTAGATTTCCAACTTTTTATTACAGTTAAAATATTGGCAGTTGAGTCCGTTGAGACAATACTTGTATTTATTGTTTATTAACTCTATAAAGTCGGTAAATCATTTTAGACAAATGATATAGGACCTTTCATCTTAACAAGGACAATACCCAATACTTAATCTAACTAAAATATATAATTTGCCTTTGAAACTGTCTAATCGATAAATTCTTTATTTTTTTATTTCATTGCTTATAATTTATCAACCTATTAATCATATTATATTTTAAATGATTTCAAATTAATTCCTATTTTATTTATTAGTTTTTTTAGCTATTTACTATGCATTTTCTAGTTAAGTTCCAAACCGGATGATCCTAGTAAGCTTACCATATCGCACTATTTTATGTTATAGAAATCCGAAGCTAATTCCAATTCCCATGTCTGTGTTTAACACTTATGAATAATTAATAATAAATTAAGCAATATTAATAACTTGAGATAGTTTTTAGCTTATTACAAGCTATGACTCAGAACACTCAAAAAATACTGAAATTGATTTTGAAGACAGTTCTACTATAATACTGCCATACTCTTATGTTATATATTAAATATAGCAATGAAGTGCATTAATCATTTCAATTTTTATGTTTTAGTTCTAAATTTTAAAACATACAATAATTCCTGAGGAAGATAACGCCTGTTTATTATATTTCGGTTTAAATTTTTATATCTAGAAATCGTATAATCGTTTTATATCTTGATATGATTGTTTAACGTCTTAATTTATTTATTCTTAGCTAAATAGTTAGTTAAAATGATTTGCTTTGGATTTTCTTATCAACTAAAATATTACGAAAATGGCCGCAGGTGAGATCGAAATATAAATTATTTATACGATGCTAATATCACTACCTTTACTGATTGTGTAGCACCTTAAAAATTGCAAAAATGAAAATAATATTAGCTATTAAAATAAAATCTGCATACTTAGCGCTATGTGTGTAGTATAATAAAAAATTACAAACATGTTTATTTACATGAGCAGCTATACCTCCACACATTAGTCCCCAAGGTATATATTTATAATTATATGATTAATAGCGTATATGATATTCCTAATTCCTCTGTTCTTAGAAATCTACCTTAAATTGAGCTATGTTAGATCAGTTATCATTTATTTAACTAATTTATTAAATAGTTTGATGTAAATATAAAGAAATGATATTTAAATGGCCAGTATAATAATTTTTTCTTATTTTTTAAGCGTACTAGAGTAATTGAAACATATAATTTATATTAAGATCCCAAATATAAAATACATATCATAAAATACCTGGTTTTTATATAGAATTTATATGGGATCTCCTTTACTAGTAAGAAATAAAACCATCTTTGGTGTGAGAGAAAAACTATTAGCAGTTAAGCAAAATCTTATGTATAGCAAAAAGTATAAAAGTAAGAAATTAGATATAAACTACATTCTAAAAATATGAATAAGAGTAAATATCTTGTTATTTGTTTTTCTAATCCATAAGTTATGTAATTCTGTTTACACTATAAAATATCACTTAAGGTTATGAATTCCACTCCAATGTCCTGTGGATGCAAATGCTCATGCAGCCAAAATGCGTAAATCCCCCCACCTAACAAAGCATTTTAAATGGCAGACAAAGATGGTGATGGTAAACTCTCTAAAGAAGATTTTGTTGAGTTTGCTTCTACGATGCACGCAAATTTGGGCAGGCCTACAATTCAGAAGATCGCAGATGAAATCTACGAGAAATTCGACGATAAGATCAAGGACTCGGATGGAAAGTTTGGAATGGAAGGCTTTACGTTACTAAAAGATGCAGTTCATGCACTCCTTTGAGTGATTACATTTTTATTTACTTAGCAATTCTAATTCCTATAGCTAAAAATTCTTTATTTTCATTTAAAGTTTACAGATCAAGTTTTTTGATCGAACATATTTTCTCACGTTTGATGCATTTAAAAATCACTCATTCGATTGCTTAGTAAGGCAATCACTTATATCTATAGCGGTTAGATAGTTATTCCTATTTTGCTTTCATTTTTTGTTTCTCACCCTCAAGTTTCATTGACATTTATGCCATCAAATTACCGCTACTGTTTAGGTTTTCAGCTGATTTTTAATTTGTGTTTCCGTTATCTTTAGCTTCATCAACCACATACATGCTTGACAAACTATATAACTCTTTTGCAATGAAGTTAACAAAATTATCGAATAGAATTAATTTATTCTATTTCTAAAAAATGTCGTACAATACAAGCGTTATCTTGTCCAAATATGATTATGTGTGACAAACTTCATTTATTTTCTCTTAAATTTACGATTTTGTATTTTCATCTTTGATATATGTGTCTATTATAAATCCACTAAGCTCTTATATCAACTACGGTGCAAACTAATCTAAATCCGCCTAAGTAAACTTATCTTGTAACTATTCTAAAAATTCTACATTTTTTATTGAAAAATTGTTGTTCTTATTGTACTGGAAAATAAGTTGCTTTATAAAAATACGCATTTTACTGACTAATCTGTCCACAAATTTGCTATCTTCTGATATGGTTCCATTTAAAAATGATTAAAACTAAATAAATGTATTTTTATTAATACTTCCGTCTGTGTATTTGCCTTAATTTGGCAGGCAAAAGTTTTATATGACATTTTCTGCACACCTTTTATTCAATATTACGAGTAGTTGTTTTAAAGCATTATTAAGTGCATTTCTTGAGTTATTTTAATTTTTATTCTGTCTATCGTCATATAATAACTGCTAAAGGTATGAAATTATATCGTTAATATCTTTTTGCACAGTCTGGATATTTAATTAATGATTAACATTTTTAATGAGCATAAGATTGCATTAATAATCCTATTTATGCTACATTTTAAATTCTTCCTCTAAAATTTCGATTTAAAAAGTATAAATTTAAAACATATTATACACATTTCGTATTTATTCAAGATCTTAAACACTTTCCAATTAGCTAAAGTGATATTTTTTAGCTTTTGCAAATACGGTAACTTGCTAAACTTGCTATTTATTTTACCCATCATCTTTTTTCATATTATATTTATCATTATATTGATTCAGCTAGAAATTACCCTTTGCTCCATTATAACCAGATTTTTTAGACAACTAAGAAGCTTGTCCTGAATTAGTACCCTTTATTTTGCTATATAAGTCACCTCTGTTACTCTACTATATTTTTTGTTATGATCCATCTTAATTTTTAGAAGAATTTTATTTATTTTTTGATGATTCATTTACTTCATCGTTATTTTCACACGCAGATTCATTTGATAGTCGTTATTTTTCATTGTTATTACTGATATTAATATCATCGTTGCTTTTATTTTTCTTAAGATTATTCTTATTATTTTGGTTAATATCTTATTCATTGCTTTGTTTATTCTTTTAGTTATTCGGCTTACTTTTATTTAGATCTGACATAGTTAGTTTTGAATCTGATGTGCTGTTTTATTTTCCTTTAGCATTTTTATAAATGTGTATTCACATTTTTGCTATGATTATTATCTAATTTTTTGTTATTTTCATTGTATTTGCTTGTAGATGTTCCATTTTAAGCAGATAATGCTAGCTGATCATCTTCTTTACGATTAATTTTTTAATTTTTAAGAAGTTAATTTTGCTCTCTAACACAGCCGCGTTTTACACAGTAAGATCGTTCAGTATTATTTCTAAATCGTGCTATTATAGATTATTTTTAGGCTATTAATTTTATAAACCAGATTTTTCGCTTTTGTTTTTTATTATTTGTTACCTTATTTGTCATCATTATTAGACGATTTTTTGACTCTGTTGGATGCTTATTATTTCCTACTATTAAAAATGGAGTCGTATATTTCTCTACCTTTAAATTAGTGTAGATTATGCTTTATTTCTTCAATTTTTCGATCTATATACGGTTTAAGAATACTATGGCATTATTAATAGTCAAATTTATATTTATCTGCTTTCCCATCAAGTATTCCATAATAAATAAGCTAGATTTGCTACTTAAGTTCAGCCTTGGAAATGGCTAGTTTGTTATATTTCTGTTAAAGCTATTATTGATACTCTAATCGTGGTTTCTAAAAAAAATCTATCAGTTCTTTAACATTTGTTTCGCTAGGTGGCAATTATTTAAAGTTTAATTAGCTTTAAGCTCGTCTGGCTTAGTTTTCAGCTTTAATACGTTATTAAAGTATTTTTTATTCTTAAATTCGTCTTATACGTTCTTCTTCTTTCTATATTAATTGTTATTTGGCCTCTTCTTCTTCTTGTGCTTACAACTCTCTATATTTTAATTCACTCTTTTTTATATTTTCTAATTATTGTTTTCTCTAAACATAATATCTGTCATTAGTTGTATCTGATGAGACAGATCCAAGCTATTTGATCATAAAATTGTTATTTTGACGATATTTAGAACCTTTTTAAAGTTGTTTAAGAGTCATCGATGAATATGCATTTCGTGCTTACTATAGTGTTGTATTTATTGTCGGTGTTTAAGGCCCTAAACTTTCTAAACGCAGGGGGCCATCATCGATATCCTTTTCTTCCTAGCTCATTTTATGATGCGTAAAGTATAAAATTGTGGAATCGAAAGTATAGACGATCTTATTAAAATACTGATTCACTGACGCGCCTATAGCATCGCTCGTCGTTGCTATAGAGAACTTTCGTTTATCGTATATATGTTAATAGAATATAAGCAGCTAAATGTTACATATGTGATATCTACTATATATTATTAGGCATTTACAACATGCGCAATTTAAGAATGATATTCAGATTAATACGAATTGAAATGGGACAGCATTTCATGTCAATACGATAACTGAAATTATATTTTTTCTCCACTTCTATAAATTAAAGACACCAATGAGATTAAATGCTTATTCATTAAATTAAGGATAGATTGGAAAACAAATTCGTGGATTAGATCAAAAACGATCAATGGTTGAATAACAGCATGAATCATAGGAGGGAACGCTTATCAAGTGCTACAAATTACGTGATGAATTGGGACACGGCACATTCGGCAAAGTTTTTCTTGTAAACACAGTTACAGATCAAGAATACGCTATGAAGGTTTCAAAAGGGAATATGATGAAGTACTTACGTATAGAAGAAAATTTTTTGAAAAAAATAGAAAAGTATAATATAGCGCCATCAGTTATCGATAGCTTTGAATACACAGATAAATATTGTCTTGTTATGACTCACTGTACGTAAAAACTATCAGAAATGATATAGGGTAAACTATGTCTGGATGATATGAAGGTTTTAATGAGAACGGCTGCTCGGCACGTACAAATCCTTCATGAGCTATAAATAATCCATGCTGATATCAAGACAGATAATTTTCTAATATTGTAAAAAGGAAACCCTGGATCACTAAAAATAATAGATTTTTCATCATCTTTGCAACTACCGAGAGATGTTTGGCCTACAAAGTTAATGTCACGATATTTTAAAGCACCAGAAGTGCTTCATCATTAACGATATGGCTATAAAATAGACATGTGGTCATTAGGATGTTTGTTTTATGAAATTGTTTTTAAAAGACCTATGTTCCCAAGTAAGACAGATGAGATGCTAGCATTACAACACATGGCAGTGCTTGGTATTCCATCGTATGGATGCTATGATTTCTTTATGGATTATGATTCACAGTTCTACTCATAAACAGAGCAATGCTTGACAGATATGGAATTTAAAGCAACTCACCAAAGCTTCCCGTGCAAAATGTCCTCTGGTCTACAGGTCGTCCAGAATGTGAGCCTAGAAATATCAGGTAGAAGATAAATAAAGAAACAAAATGGTCGTAAGTTGAAAAGGATAATTTTTGCGTAATTACTCGAAGGCCTGATCAGGTATAACCCAGATGAGCGTTGGGATTGTCAGGATGTGTTGGATTGTGAATTTCTTTAATGAAAACAATTTTACTAAAAACTAAATTTTTAGACCTTTAAATATAGATAGCATATATAGCAAAATATAATTCATATTCTCATATATTGTTGTTATAATCATAAAATAAACATTCGTCGTTGATCGTTTATAAAGCATAAACTCACACCATTAAAATAAAATATGACAAACCCAAAGCAAAGTAAGCGAAACTATACACCATGGTCGGAATAAGAGCGTGCTATATTAAAAACAGCTGTTGAAAGTAATTCATTAAATGGACGTATAAACTGGGCAACTGTATAACAATATCTTCCAAATAGAACAAAATAATAATGTAAATCAATTTTCATGAATTTGATTAAATTATAAAAAAACTCGGAAGAAAATAATAAGGATAAAAGTCCAACTAGTATTTAGGAACAAGACTATACGGGCAACTAGTAGGATAATTAAGTATAAGAATGCCCATCATAAACAAATGCATAATCAGATTCCAAAAATATGTAACATAATATGGTATATAAGTTTATACATTTGCTTACTAAGCAAGAGCAGGGAACACTTTATTTTATATCTCGATATTACAATTTCGATTGGGAAACTATAGCACTTAATTATGAAGGCTACACGCCATAAGAAATTTAGCAAATACATTCTATGTCACGTGATCAGTACGACAAATTCTTTACTGCTTTGAGAGCCTTCTAATTATGGGATCAGCAATCTCCAATAAATGTTCTTGTTTAAGACGCAAAAGACGTATACAATGAAGTAGTTATTTCATTACGTAAATTAGAGTATTTATAATAACAATTTTAGTTTTAGAATAACGGAAACACTAAAGAAAGAGTAGATTGGTGTCCTAAACGACTTGAGATATAACTTTTTAAAGGGGAAACGTTCTAATCACTAGATTACAGTGTTTTTGATAGATATATAATATAACGTATAAATGAAAAATACAATTTGGCAACAGTGTATCATAATGTATTAAAATGGTTGGAAGATAATAATATAAATATACCTGGAAGTCCACAAGCAAAACAAGAGTTAGATACAAAATCCCGAGAAGTAAACAATGATTAATATTAGGCAGAATAACCAGAATGATACGTTTTCCCCTAACACTAGCAATCAATGATATTTTAATTTCTAGCTGTTATTTGTTAAAAATGTTATATTTACGTATTACTAATCATTTAATTGATATAATATAAAAGTTATCAGATAAATTCTAAAATTTCACCCACCGCACCTTGTAAATTTTATGTCAGCATAGAATACTCCGTTTAACCCATTAACAGAACCAGAAACGGCTACAGCGTATGAATCAAATATGGTGATAACTACTCTGAGCTTTCCAAACGCAGTAGTGTTTGTAACCCGTGAAGCTATCTACCAGAAAGAATATTCATAGTAATAGGTTGTTGCACCAGTCGGATAAACACCGTCTGTAGTTAAACCATTAGATGGTCATGAATTCGTCGCTGCATCTAAGCGCGATTCAACTACTTACTTTGTTCTATCTAAATTAGTGGGTAGCCCGGCAGAATTTATGTATCAAATTTATGGCCTAGGTGGCTAACTTTAAGGATAAACTAAGGTTATCCGTGACATCGTCTAAGCATAGGCAATCGAAGGTACTCCAATTATTGCGTGCTCACACTTCTTGAAACAATAATCTGGGTATACGGGTAAAGTATCTAAACAACAGCAAGTGTTAACCTTTAGCTTTGATATCTTCCTTAATACTGCTACTTAAGGTGTTATCTTTAAAGGAATCAGACTTGCAAAATCACACTCCGACGCTACAGATTTCATTTAAACTGTTTATTTCAACTGTATCCGTGTAACCGAAGGAAAAGCTATTTTATGTGCTCGTAAACCATGCGCTTCCGAAAATGCGTTTTCTAATTTAGTATTAGAAACTAAAATAAGCAAGGATTAAGCAGCATTGCTTTTATCATGCATTCACCTTTGCAGTGGCAAGACATCTCTTGTCTATCGTGACTATGTTTTTAAAGTGCGTTCTGGAAATGGTTATGAAATAATGTGCGAAATCACAAAGTAAATGACTTTTTCCGCAGCCGGAACACCAGTCTCAAGATTAATTGGCTTTTCATGTGGTGCAGCATACACGAGCCTACTATATAACAGTTTTGGTGCTGTTACTGCATATGGAGATTTGCTTGTTTATTAATTCAACAAACAGCAGCCTGTATAAAAGGTCAGACTTTAGTAACAGTCACAGTTTATAACACTTTGCAACTTTAATAATTCATTACTTTGTGTAGCAGACGGAGAATCTATCACATTTTATGGTGTAGATGGTTAATTCAACGATTTCCCAGGTCTATAGAAATTTTATCAGTAGCTTTGTACTGACTTAGCCCCTGTGGTTGCTCAAGTAGCAGGTGGTACTGAAGAATCTGCAAAGTACTTGTGTTAAATGAATCTTATCCCGCAAGGTGTCTTCTAATAGTTAAATCTTGATTAAGGAACAAGGATTTTGAATCCACTTACTAAGATCACTTTACCTTTCTCTGTATCACAAATCTCTGCTGATGCCAAAAACTTAATCATATCTGGTCGTGGACGTTCACTGCTATTTTCTCTTGACTAATTGAGGAACTAGTTTAAATATGACTACTTAGTTCAAAAATGTGGCGATTTCTTAGGAAACTTCTGTTAATAATTCGAATTTTAAACTTAAGACGCACTGTAAATTCTATAATAAAAGGGTTTGTTGAGTAATCAGCCAATTTAAGATACGTTAATTGATCCTGATAATGCATCTGAGGCGACTACTTTAGCAGTTACAGCGTAAACTCCATTAACTGCAACCAATTAATTAAGAGCAAGCAGCCCTGTGCATAATATTACGGATATTTTAGCTGATAATCATTTCGATGAGCTTTCTGCACTTAGAAACTCATAGGCAGATGTTCCTGTTAATATGACGGGAACTCGTGGCCTTATTGAATTAGGAAACTTAGTTGCAGCTCAAGACTGGGAATCTGGTAAGTAAGTTGATCCTGTGCAGAACACAACTGGATCTACTCAAGCATAATCATTATAAGTTTAAGGTTCTAGGCGTTAGGTCTAAGGTTCATTTAATGGTGCCGAATAACTGTTAAGTCGTGGTGCTGTGTCAATGAGTTAATATGCGACCGCTGCCAGATCTGCAGCTGATTAACAGTCTACGTTATAAGCTGAGGCTCTTGAAGCAGCTAAGTAAGCAACAGAGTCAATGAGCCAATAATTAGCAACACGTGAGAGTCAGCTGAAACGTTCCTAGGAATTATTGTCATAGCTTTTCGGTTCTTTGGCATAATCTGGTGTTGAAACGTTAGATTTGCAGCGTTTGGTGAACGGAACTGATGCAAAGGCCTTTATGAACGGTGTTGCTGGCGTTTTTGGCGGTCGTATAGGTTAGATTTCATAGGACGGTCTTTTGGGTGCTTTGGACAAGTGTTTAGGCCCAGAACTATCATATGCGATAGCAAGGTCCTGTGCATTCAGGCCAGCTCACAGTGTATCACCAAGTACAGAGACAATAGATTAACAATTTTATCATGGAAATTAAGTGTTTAAATTGTTTTAAGTGGCATTTGAGTCTAGTTACTTGCTTCCTTGTGGTCACGTGTCGAAGAGGGCGACGTCTAGGATCGTTTTGAACTTGAATGAGGAGGCGGCGACTACAGGTTCGCGTAGCCCAAGTCCAACATCGACCAGTTCCGTCGCTAGGGCTCCAGCATTATAATAACGTTTAATGTCGTTGTTTAAGGGCCAATTCGTCTAGGGCAACGATGCGGATGAGGTGATCACTTGCCGTCAGTGTCGCTAGCAGACGAGCGTTGATGGCTGCCATGAGGAGTTGTACAACGTCAATTTGCCCATGAAGCTGCTCGTCTTTGGTGACGCACCACTTCTTCAGCGTTTACAGTTTGAATTAAACGGTGTTGAGCATTCATACGTCCTTCAGGCCGTTATTAATGAGCAGAACACGCAGATCTTCTCCTTGGACGACCATGGTGACTGGTTTGACGTCGTCTATAACGCACCTGCTGCATTCTCCGCTATCCAATAACAATTTTCTGGATCCAAGTGTTTTGCTGTATACACCAAGCCTGCTGTTAATGACATTAGATTGACGCAGGAAACATTCAAGGCTATTGTTGAAGCGTTCAGCGATGTTGATAGCTCTGTTTTGAACAGTTAAACGAGAAAGACATAAGACTAATTAAATCGTGAGTTCAGTGAATTGTAACGTCACGATATGGAAAGCCAAAAAATTATTTAAAATCAAATTTAAACTATTTAGAAACTTCAACTTCAGCTAAAAGATATCTAAGAAAGTTTAAAGACCGAAAATATAAGCGAACTATCACTATCTGACTTGATAAGACAAAATAGTGCATTCAGACAAGAAAATGAAGAGCTGAAAGGATTGACTTAAGAATAAGAGAAGTAAATTAATGTTTTAGTAGCTGAAAATGAACAATTATAACAATAGCTTAGCACTAAGATGACGAACTTTGAAGCTGAACAGATTGTTCGTTAATGCCTTGAGTTAATGGGCGCACGCAACATACCACGATATGGTGAAGAACTCTTCAGATAATTATAAAATTAATGTATGGCAGTCTAAGCTGAAAGGAAGATCCTTAGAAGTGGCGACATCGCAACCAGTGGCCCAGGCAGCCTTTTAAATAGCTAAAACATCGTCAGCAACTACACTGGAAACAAGTGCTATGAATGTCTGTTACCAGCGTTAGCTGTAGTTTTCGCGCTCATTCTTGTGGGTCTCTTCGCACTTGTCCTTATGGACAGTTTATGAAATAAATGAATAATAAAATAACATGGGTGTAACAAATATAAAATAAAAACATACCACAAATTCGTATCTAAAATGTTTAAAACGTTTTAGGATTCGACTGAGTGAGGTATTTCAAGTTATATATTAAATACAAATCAATATAAACTATCACATCTATATCATTAACATTTCTAAGGGTGTGTATTTGTTTTAATAAACATCTGGTTAGTTGAAAAAATTAAACGTCTGATCATTTTATGCGATTATAATGAAAGAACATATCTTTTCTAGGAATTCCGACATTTTGTGTAAATAGATAATTATTTTAGTTTGGTTAGAACATGTTGTTTTCATATTTTAAGTATGACTACTGATTAGATTACTGCTATAGTATACATGTTTATATTTGCTACTCGAATAATTCATAGGCGAATGTAATTCCATTTATATAATTATACCATTACACATCATTGATTTTCGTTGTATTTCTAAGTACGTCGATCTCATTATGCATTTCGTTCAGTACGCTAACAGCCATGTTGATATTATTATCATTTATGATTTAATGCTTTAATAATGCGTCAGAAATACTCTTGAACTGTGTATTTGCGAATAACATTCGTATAAATTAAACCTAAAATTCCTCTATGTCTTACTTGGGAGATAAAACAAATAAACTATATTATGTACAAATGAATGCCATGTTTTATGAATTAATTACTCGATCATTACGATTATGCAAACTTATGATCAATCGAAGTACTAAAACATCTAACTTAGTCATAAACGATTAATTAACGTTTAGTTACATAAAGTATTAGCGAATAACATTATTAATTTCAATTCTTATTTAATCAACTTCTTTAGAGTTTAATGCGTATTAGTTTTAAATGATATTTATTAGCACAAATTATAAATATAGGGATTGAGCACGATTTTGCGCTAACAAGTAATTTGATAGAATAATATACATATCAGTAGTGATTGTATATCCGTCTTATTCTAATTTATTTATTATTTCTTCCACTTATTCGATGCATAATAAGCTAAGATCACCATATAGAACCAAATCAGCTAATTATTAGGATGTAAAATTGTTAAAATTTAGCGTATTTTATTGTTTATGTTTGTTTCGTTTGCAGCTTATAAATATTAATCTGTTCATATAGGCTACTAATTAAAGTGGCACGAGTAAGTATCATTTAAAATAAATAAGGATAGCGGGATTAACTTTTGTAAAGAATATACTATAAATTAAAGTAATCAGATAAATAATCATTATGTACTTTGGTTCAATAGTATATGATTTCTGAGAAAGATAATGATATCTAAAATTCATTTCTTTCTTAAACTAGAAAGAACCTCCGTGGCAACTACTTCATAAACTTAATTATAAATATTACAATAATTGGCTACCTTTCGCTTATATATAAATGGAAACATTTATGCGAGTTTAGAATTTTAAAGCTATTTATATATCATCTTAGAAACTTCCAAATTTTCTTTGAGCTTATCCTATTAATTTTATGCATCGGCAAAGTATCGATCAAGTGTTTTCACCTGCTCATAAACACTTTTTCCTGATTTTATCATATGAAGCGTGAAAAATTATATACTTTAAGATAAAATCACTCTTAAACCTTCTTCTTTCCCTTATAGTTGCTCATTTTCTTAACTCGTTGCTCCTTTGGACCGAACATCATGAAATCTGGATCAACTTCATCTGCAATCCCTTTGGCTATTGCTTAAAACTCATTAAAGTTAACAGTATTTTCAGTAGAATGTCTGAGCTTCGCAAACTCTTATTTTTTATTTAATTTATCTTGTTAACGACGCATCTTCTTTGACATTTTAGGTCCTGATGCGTTATAGTTGATATCAGATGGGTTAATGTCCACCAACTACTAAATTTATGGTTCTTATATTAATATCTATGAATTATCTTCTTCTTTTTCGATACTTATTTTTTAAGTTTTTAGGCTGGCTTTTCTTAGTCATTATCGTCTGTATCCTCATCCGCAAAGTTCAATTCTAATTTGGGTAACTGTGGAAATTCAATGTGTCTTAACGTTTAACCAATAATATGTAAATCATATTAATTTTCGAATGTAATTTTTTAACTTTATTGGGTGTGCAAATATATTTGGAGCTTCAACTAACGTTCTAGTGCATTTATTTCACGCTCTTTTTGTTTATATCGTTTATCTAACTCGTATTTATCTACAGAAAATCCATGTTTGTTATTGGTTAATTAGTCATAAAGTCCACCGAGTTTGATTTACTTCCTGCGTTATTTATCATTTAAAATGCTTAATAAGACGTCATAAGCAGTATTTTATGATTCTTGATCGCCATCATCCGTCCCACTGATCATATTAATTCTCTAATTTTCTTGTTATATTGCTTTTTTTATCATGGATACCTCTTTAATAAACATACTTCTTTCATCTTAAAGAGCAGATGCACACTTTGCCACTACAAAAAGCTAATTTTCTAACTTTGCATTATAATTCTCTATTCCCAAGACCTTATCTCTGAAATTATTATCGTAACACGCTTCTTTAATTATTTTATATTGCTTGTCGTCTTATGGACTAATAAGGCTTAATGCAACACCAATTTTGTTATTTTATCCGCTAATTGATTGCTAACGAGCGCATCGACCCACTCTATGTATATGTGATGAAACAGAGACGGGAGCAGTGTATTATATCACCAATTTAACTGCTGTATCTATACCTCTCGACCCAAGATCTGTTGTGAATAAAATAGTACACTCGTTTTCACTATTTTCATTTTTTGATGCTTAATTATTTTCGTTTAAAACTTCATGGCTTCCTAATTTTTCTATAGCTTTGTAACGCTATTTTTACTGTTACTATCCACTTAAATGAACAGCAGGTAGTCCTATAAGCTTATATGTTTCACACAGAATTTTGCATTACTGTCCAGATTCACAAAACACAATAGTAGGACAATTATGCGTTAATAGAATATAAGTAAGAACCTTAAATTTCTCATATTTATCGTTACAATAATGCCAAATTTCTTAAACAGACTGATTTATTAGTTACATACTTTCGGCATCATTAGCTGAAGAATTTGCACGACCTTGAGATTAGACATCAGACGCATTAACGTTTCCGTTATTTGGTATATTAGGTAAGACCAAGTTTATTTCCAAATTTGAAAATCCAAGATAATTGATGACGTTTTAGTAAGTTTAAATAACACTGGAGCTGATAACCTTAATGCTGTTACCAACAAATCGATTATTATGTCCAATTTTAAGCTTTTATTATTTTTTATGTTTATCAGAAGTATTTTTATCTAGCAGACCTCCAGCTTCACTAAGTTGGACTGGAAGGCCAATAGTCGCGGAGACAAGACACAGGGCTTGTCTTTTTGTGGCAATTAAAAATCTTTTCAGATCATCACTTTATTGCCCTGGTTGTAAACACCTATCTGCCTCATCAATGATAACTTTTCTGACATTTTTAAGTTCATTTTAAGTAAAAAGTCTCGCAGCTCTTCCAGGGGTTACTATAACAATTGCTGGCTTCCTACCTATAAATCGCAACTATTTTTCTTCACTCATTCCACCAACAAGAACTGCGCATAGATTAAAATGCTTTAATAAATCTCCAAAAACTTTCTATAATTATTTTAAACTTAAGTCGCCAACTCATGTGTGGGAACTATAACTAACCACTAAATTTCCTACTATACTTATTAAGAAACATTTTTGTATTACAACAAACGATCTTGGACCAACGGGAGAAGGTACGCAAACGATTTTCCAGAACCTGTTTCTGCACATATCACCGAAGATTAGTCAGGGCGAATGCGTAAAGCCTGCTTTTATATTTATGTAGGTGCACGTAGTCCTGCTTTTACAAGATATTTAGCGATTCCTGGGTGAAGTTTAGTGCGCTGCCATTCTGTCGTATTGATATCTGACTCTATCTCCAATAATCCTAGTGAATCTTTGTTAAATTTGAATTATCTTACTTCTTTTTCTCCCTAAACGTCGTCAAAGTCATCCATTAATTAAAAAGCCTCTTCATGTTCTTAATTATAATTTTACATGAAGTGTATTTCCATAAAAATTGACTAAGAGAACTGCCAATACACATACGGTAATATACTAGATTGATATATTAAAAACTATAATGTTTTATTTTACCAGATCAAAATACCATTCCCAGATAATGGATGCATTCGTGAACCAGCGAAGCGGTCAATGTATATTTTACTATATAACTGTTTTAATTATTCCTTTATCATTCAAAACATGTGTGTGAATATAGAACAACCTTCATTGGTACAGGTAGGAATTAATAAATAAAAAATATAAAGATTCATTACGCATGACCGCACTGTAATATCCACTTCATGCAATTGTCATCAAAAATCGTTTTACTGGGAAGTTCTGAAGTAGGTAAGTCCTGCATTGCATTACGATTTGCTAGAAATACTTTTTCAGAAGGGCAGCCGGTTACACTTGGAGCTGCGTATTTAAAGTAACAAATCAATCTTACTGTTCATGATAAATAAGTGTGCTTCAGATTTGAGCTGTGGGATACTGCAGGTTAAGAAAGATTTTCGTCGATAGCTCCAATGTATTACAGAGGTGCATAGTTTGCGCTTATAGTTTATGATATTTCAAATTCCTAAACATTTCAGAGAGCTAAAGAATGGGTATCAGAAATATAATAAACATCAAAAGGAACTACATTAATAGCTCTATGTGGCAACAAGTGTGATTTGCCAGACACATAAAGACAAGTACCAACTGAAGATGCCAAACAATTTGCAGAAGCAAACGAGCTTATATTTATGAAACATCGGCCAAAGAAAGCATTAATATTCAAGAAGTGTTTACTGCACTTGCATAAAAGTATTTGACTGCAGATAAGCTAGTAGTGCGATCTGAGCCCTCTCTGCCAACTGTTTAAACACAAAATTTAACTAAATAGTCTTGCTGTTGATTTTATTAATAGGTCTACTAAGCTATAGAATAACAAACATTAGTTATTATTATTATCACGTTAATAACATACCATTTTGGGTCTACGTCTTACCACCTCAATGAATATAGAATATGTGTAACTAAAAAATGTCTTTAATGAGTTGAATAAGGAGCAATTTGTTTACTAGAGATCATAATTTTTAAATAGAAAGCCAAATAATAATCTTAAATTTTAACTCCTTACATTTAATGTTGCATAAACGCAATAAATATAGAGCTCTACGTTAGAACGGATTATAGTAGGTGGAAATGATATCTATGTGATTTGTTTATAAGAGGTATCAATGAAAGCCTCTACTATTTTAACATCAGACGCAAAATAAACGAAAATATGGATTGATGAATTTTATTAGACAATCACAAGGATAAATAATCTCTAACAAACACAATAAGCTCCTGTATTATCTTACAATTATTCTACTAAATAACTAGGTGGTCTTTTAATGATGGTGTTTTATAACAATAAAATCAAAATAGAGGCTATTAATGACGTCTCATGTGGATTTTTAGAGGGCTCATCGCAAATAAAGGTGGAATATATATTATAGTATAATATCAATCAGCACGAATGCTGTTTCTTGGGTGTCATCTAAGCGCTGACAGAAGCCCCTCAGGCTTCATGTAAAGAACGACAAATTTAAAAGATATACTAAATGTCGTATTATAAAATGAATAGCGAAGATAACAAAAAGTAAAAAAGATATCCCGTGGAGTTTTACCTTCAATTTCGTACTTATATAATTAAAATACAAAAAACCCCACATAAACGCTTCCAGAATATAAACTTACAGCAAGGAACGATGCTTTAAGTTCATTTGAAGCTGTTTTTATACTAGGAGATCTTAATTACAGAACATAGTTAAGTATATAACATTCATATCAACTCATCACTAGGCAAGAATATTAGAGATTGCTAGAGTTTGATGAATTAACATGGCTTAGAAATGGAACTAACTAATATCAATATGTCGATGAGGAAGAGCCTAGCAAATCAATCATTCCAAAGCAAAATAAATAATAAATATAGGAAAATATATCAACCACGGCAGAAAAATCGTCATATTAATCAAATACTGATATTATAAATGATATCTTTAACAGAAAAAATAACGTAGAATCTTTAGAAGCATAAAGTTTACCGTTTACCTCTGTTGGCTCTCCAGTATCTGATTCTGGCTCATTTACTCCTATATTAGTAAATAACTCAGAAGGTAATAAGGGATATGTTATATCGTCAAGCGAACATGCGAAAAACATACCGAAAGTATTTTAGTAGTAATAAAACT
>CANDYH010000868.1:0-22027 GCA_947396885.1 Heligmosomoides polygyrus polygyrus | reverse complement strand
GTGCAATATTTTACGTTGGTCGGGTAGATATTATTCACAAATTAGAGGACTGGCCATGGGTCAGCGTCTTGCGCCTGGCCATTGCGTTTATGTCTATGATCGAAACGCCCGTCCTCAACCGGCTCCCCATCTTTTACTGCAGATACGTTGACGATTGCTTCGTCATAGGTGCCGATCAGCAAGAGATCGATGAGTGTTTTCGTCTAATAAATAACCAGTCTCATCGCATCAAACTGACCAAGGAAAAACCTAGCGAAAGCGGGCTATCATTTCTTAACGTTTAAGTAATACTCCTGGGTGGAAAGCTCACCAAGAAGTGGTATCGTAAGCCCAGCAATAAAAACATTATTGTGCACTACGGTTCTGCCCACCCCACTAAGAATAAAAAAGCTGTGATAAGAAACATGCTCAATACAGCAGCGGAGGTCTGTGATGGTGAGCAAGAGCGCAGGGATTCTATAAAGCTGGCACGCTAAATTGCTGCGCAAAATGGGTGCATAAACTCGGGAAGTTTGCAACGAGGCAGACACAACCGAGAAAATAGACAAGGTACGCCGGAGGCTCTCTCTAGCATGATACCTTTCCTAATGCCGTTTATCTCTGATGAGGTCAGCACTGTCATCAGAAAGTGTCTGAGGAGGACGGGATTAGATGAGTCGGTAATTCTTACGGAATTACCGCCCTGTAGTTTGAAGTGCCGGCTGGTAAGAAACAGCATATATGACCGCCTTTGCGTTACCCTAACTGTGTGGTCTGTCCGGCTGGCATAGAGGGAGTTTGCGCCGTTTCTGGGACAGTCTACAGGATCACCTGCCACATGCTGTGGTGAGAATCATATCGGTGAAACCTCTCGCCCACTCCATGTACGCGCCAAGGGACATTTGGAGGGCAAGCAAAGGTCGCCGGTTCCTACTGCACTGGGTGACCATAGGGTCAACGCCCACCACGGAGGGGACTTTGGGGTTTCATTTGAAATTTTAGAGCGTGGGCCCCAGACGTCGGCGCGGAAAGCCCTTGAGGCATTTTGGATACAGGCTACTGACCCAAAAATCAACCGGAAGGGGAGTGCCTATACAGGGTGGTCCACATGAAGTGTTACGAGCTACAGAAATTCCATTTTTGGAAATATCTCTTATATTTTGTGTTTACTGTGGCGTTGTTCGTTTTTTCCTTAATTTTAGTCTACCTATGGTCAGTCTTATTCTCGGTTTTTAAGTAAGCATGGTTTCGCTTGAGGATCGTTCAGCAGCAGTCGCTATGTTCAAACGCGCGTCGTCCGTTTCCACGACTTCAAAGATGCTCAAACTGCATCGGATGCAAGTACCCCGCGTCACCAAACGTTTCGAAGAGACCGAAGGGACCGAAAATCGTCCGAGAGAAAAACCACGACAAACTGCAAGGACTTCTGCCCTTCGAAAGGCCGTCAAAGACAAGTTACACCGATATCCTGCAAGAAACATAAGGAAACTAGCTAAGGGGCACAACGTAGGTCGTTCTATTATAAAACGGCTAATCAGGAATAATCTGTGATTGTATTCCTACAAATTCACCAAAGGTCAGCATTTTACTGAGGAAATGAAGGCTTCAAAATTGGAGAAATGTAGAAAGATGAAGCTCCTTACGCGCGGTGAAAAGCGCGACCGAGTTCTCTTCACAGACGAGAAGATATTTACCATCGAACCACACCAAAACGAGCAGAATCAACGGAGACTGCTGCCAAAAGGAACTGCAAGAGCCGTCAACGTTGGATGAGCTCATTTTTCACAGTCCTTGATGGTATGGGCTGGAATATCGGGCAAGGGCAAGACCAATCTTGTTTTAATTCAAAAAGAAGTTAAGGTCAATGCCGAAATCTACGAGAAGCAAATCCTGGAGAACGTGGTAATACGTTAGCCCAAGAAAATGCTAAGGACATGAACTGGACCTTCCAGCAAGATTGGGCACCAGCCCACGGTGCCAAGAAGACCTGGAATGGTGTGAGACCAATCTTCCAGATTTGTGAACGAAGGTTGTTTTTCCTTCAAACACACCTGATCTCAACTCTATGGGTTTCACCGTCTGGTCAATCCTGGAGAGAAACCCTGCTCTTTTAGAAACAGTTCACTGGATTCGCTGAAAAAAGCTATGGAGAAGGCATGGGACGAAATTTCACCTGAAATGATCGCGCGCATCCACAAGAATTTCCGAAAAAGATTGTACGCCTGCATTGAAGCCAAAGGAGCACATTTTGAATGTGGTGTATGATATGTTATGTAGAATTTTCTTGTCTTTCGAATGATTGCACATTTTTCACCCTCACGAGCCCTGATCGCCTGGCGATCCTTAGTTAGGTGAGGCCGATTGCTGTCTCCTACTCATCTTGTGTACATCTATTTGGTCTCAAAATCCAGTAGGGTTGAGGAGACCCTTGGTCGAATGGTCACACTTAGGTTTGTTTCCTTTCAGGCTCTGAAGAAGGCGATCTCGCCGAAACGTAAGCCTAATAAACGCCGTTACCACCCTCGCCTAGAGTTCAAGGAGGAACTACTACGAATTCGACATCATGCCGAGGTTCATAGAAATTCGGACATGGCAACAAAGGATAGTGGGCGGAGAGCAAGCTTGGCATTCATGATATGGTGTAATTTTTTTCCATGCTTTTGTGAATTTCTATCATCTATCTGCATAACCTTCGGTGAAGTCATCCACGAATCCGACCCCAAATCGGTCGCTAAATCTAGCCCCATCAGGACAAGGCCAGGATTCAAAGCGATTCGGTTTCTGAGAACTTGTTTGCAGGGGTCGTAAGGGCATTTTAAGATGATGGCGGAAAGACGTCTTGTAGTTTTTCGCGGGAAAAAAGATAAAGGACGGCGCTACTCAATTCCTTTAAGGATGCGCTACGTGCATACTCTACTTCTACGGGATGTCGTGGAGGCGATTTGAATGCGTACTTGTTCATCGGCTGCCCACCGCAAGTCATGGGCCATACCATGACTTGAGGTGGCCAGCCGATGAACAAGTCAGCGCTGTATTCTTACCAGACGAGTCTGGTAAAAATCACCTATCCCGAAGGGATGGAAGGCTTGGTTAGCCTGGGTTGGAAATCCGAACCAAGAATCTGGCATCGGGTGCACGCGATAGCCGGAACCTCCTCAAGCTGCGCTACACGCGTCCAAAGGTACCCTGGCAAGCCATACTGAATTCGGCGCTAGATTTTCGGGTGCTAGGTACTCAACGAGAATAGAACTTTGAAGATAGCTCGCTGCTAAGGGAAAATGAACTTACTCGTTGTCCGTCAACAGTGCATATAGAAACACCCCACTTGTCAGGCGACTGCCTTGCCAGTTGAGGAATGTAACTCGCAACTGTTCCTTCACGAATATCGACACACTGAAAACATATAGATCACTGGATTTATCAGAAAGTTTTCGAATATTTAGTTGATCCAAGACCGGAAACATTAGAACATTCGGAAAACTTGATTTTCCAGTACACTCGATTTCAAAAACGTTCGAGAAGAGAGAAAGCCATTCGAATATCCATTCGAGTAGGTCCTTCTGACATAAGTATAAAGTACACTGCTCTACAAATTTTCGTTGAGCATTCGAATGGCACCTTTATAATACTTGAGCAATTGTGACTTTCCGGAAATTTTCGAATATTCGAATGATTTCGAACGTCGAAAAATTTCGAGCAGTCTGATTCAAGTGTATTTGAAAGGTGTAATTTTCCTGAATACTGGAAATCGAAAATGTTCAACAAAAGCGATTTTTCGATAACTCAAATTAGAACATTGAAATCCGAATAAAAATCAATGGAATACCTACTCGAATACCTCATTCTGGAGAAAATCGCTTCCCAATTTATTTGACACTGTGTTGCTATGTTGTTTTCATTACGGTACTTGTTTTATACTTGTCGAGTTTATGAAAGTCATTGAAAAAATTTCTTCATTGAAAACTAAAGTAGGCGTTCAAAATGGATTTGACGTTACAGTTGTGTGCACAAGAGTTCCTATAAAGCTTAAGCGATGTCGATTCTTCCTTTGTCAAATTCCCTGTACTGAAGACAGCAAGAAACACATTCATCGTAATATCATTTGTCGGTTAAAAAAAGAGTCTTCCTGAGCAGATCCTAATAATCACGAACGATTTTCGTTGGAAAATCTACTCACCTCACTGTAAAACGTTCTGATTTCTTCGACAAATGTGGCCCAGGACGGGATCACGAGATTGTTCTGCAGCGTCTGCACGATAAGGTCCAAGCTGTAGGCGATACACCTAAAACGCGACGTTGGTGGAAGCCGTAGGTCTCGTACTTCTTCTGGATTCTTTTTCTTCAAGAGCAAAAGTGATTGCCTTCAGGGCACTTGCTGTCACATTCATGAAACTTCGGAAAGAATATGTATGTATGTATGTGTGTATGTATGTATGTATGTATGTAATGTATGTATGTATGTATGTGTGTATGTATGTATGTATGTATGTATGTAATGTATGTATGTATGTATGTGTGTATGTATGTATGTATGTATGTATGTATGTGTGTATGTATGTATGTATGTATGTATGTAATGTATGTATGTATGTATGTATGTATGTATGTATGTATGTATGTATGTAATGTAATGTAATGTATGTATGTATGTATGTATGTATGTATGTATGTATGTATGTATGTATGTATGTATGTATGTATGTATGTATGTATGCATGCATGTATGCAAATATGTATGAATGTCTGTATGTATGTATGTATGTATGTATGTATGTATGCATGCATGTATGCAAATATGTATGAATGTATGTATGTATGTATGTATGTATGTATGTATGTATGTATGTATGTATGTATGTATGTATGTATGTATGTATGTATGCATGCATGTATGCAAATATGTATGAATGTATGTATGTATGTATGTATGTATGCATGCATGTATGCAAATATGTATGAATGTCTGTATGTATGTATGTATGTATGTATGTATGTATGTATGTATGTATGTATGTATGTATGCATGCATGTATGCAAATATGTATGAATGTCTGTATGTATGTATGTATGTATGTATGTATGTATGTATGTATGTATGTATGTATGTATGTATGTATGTATGCATGCATGTATGCAAATATGTATGAATGTCTGTATGTATGTATGTATGTATGTATGCATGCATGTATGCAAATATGTATGAATGTATGTATGTATGTATGTATGTATGTATGTATACTATATGTACGTATGCCTATATGTACTATGTACGAGGTTTCAAATCGACTAATGACCATTATTATCCCTAACTCTTTGAACTGGTCCTTGTTGAGTTTCCAGTGCTTGGGCTCGAGAACTTCATCCATTCTCTCCTCCTCCTGTTTCTCGATCTGCTTCAGCTTCTTCATCATTGGCTTCAGTCGGGGGTCGTCCATCCGAAGACCGAAAGACTTCAGCACCTAAAACCAGCGTTAAGCATTTCGAGTTCTTTTCCTAGAACAGAAAGCAGCCAACCGTCAGCAGCCTCCCTATGGAGGCTTCGTTCTTTCCGGGAATTTTGAATAAATCGAAGATCACATCTTCCTGGCCCTTTGTGGCTTCTTTGCTGTAGGGATGCGCGAGACCGTTGAGAGTCTGACTGAGAGTCGTCATTGACACTGGCCTCTCCAGCAGACCGCTGAGGTTTTCCACTGAAAACAGATCTCAAAAATTCTCTAAGTCTCCCTTCCACAGTGCATCCTTAAAAATAAAAAGCCGCTGTTTGAACGGCTATGTCAAGTCACACCACTGGTGGGCGGAATTTCTGTTCAGCTCTCTAATTTTCTGGCCAATTTGGGCAATTTTTTTAATGCTTTCTGGGGAATTGACCGAATTTAATCAGGCATCAGAAAATACCAACTAAGCCTTCCTCCGGTGTCAGTGAATTGGTGAATCATCTGGGAAGGATGTGGAGCTGACGTGTTCACCAACGCAGTCATTGCATCGGCAAATACGCATTCAACTCGCCTCCACGACATCCCGTGGAAGTAGAGTGCGCGGCGCATCCCAAAACGGATTAAGTAACAACGTCTTTTATCTTTTTATTTACTGCATGCTATAGTTAAATGAGTAACAATCTTATAACTATTCAACGGGATAATTTTCTACATGAAGAAATTTTATAGAGAAACAAGTGCTCCGACACGCCTGTCGGCGTGTCTCGCACTTGCGCGCTTCGTGCAACGTTAGAGAGTCACTAAGCCAAGATCACTCACTTCAAGCAGCTGCTCTGCTTCTCTCTTCTCGTCACCTCAGCAGTAAAAAGAGGTATTTGAAAACCTTAATAATTTCGAACCTTGGTTTACCTTCTTTAAGATCAGGTGAGTAGTTCCTCGATATGAAGCCGTCCAGCTCTCTCTCCCTCCATCCTCAACATCTCTTCAACGTCGGCACTATCTTCAGACAGTTCAGAAATGTAATTCATTTGCGTTAATCAGTGCTTTCGTCCTCTGACTGTTGTGGAGCACTCCTTCGGCCATAGTACCCGCGTGTCTCCCACCCCCCCCCCCCACCCCGACCGGTTAAATCTGGGAGAAAACCACCGGTCAGGTCAGGCGATCGATAATATTGATCGATACTGGGCTCCACATTGAAACTTTCCACCTGATGTGGAGCACTCCTTCGACCATAGTACCCGCGTGTCTCCCACCCCTCCACACCTGGATCGGTTAAATCTGGGAGAAAACAACCGGCGTGTCCCCCCCTCTACACACCGATCAGTTAAAACTGGGAGAAAACCACCGGCGTGTCTCTCACCCCCCCCCCCCCCCCCCCCCCTCTCCACCCCGATCGGTTAAAGAAAGCCACCGGTCAGGACCTCGATTAGGCCCAGGGTTGAAGTTTCGTGCCGCTTGAACGACATCCGTAAAAAATCGACAACATCGATCTGTATCGATTGATGGTGATTGATACCTCAGAAACAAACTTCAGATCCGTGTTCAGCGACCTCGATTACCCCTAGGGCTGAAGTTTCGGACCGCTTCGACGACATCCATGAAAAATCGATAATTTGATCGATATCAATCGATGGTGATCTACACTTCAAAAACAAACTTCATAATCATGTTCAGCGACCTCGATTACCCCCAGGGTTGAAGTTGGCGACGAGTTCGGCACGTCTACGGCTCGCCATGCATTGTCGCCGACGTGTCGCCAGGCACGTAGAAGGCGTAATGCTATTTTCCGCTATTTTCTTGTCTTAATTTATGCCCCGTAATTTCCCCTATTTTATGACTCATCGCGTCGATCGATAGTGTGACTCATCGCTTAGCGGATTATTATATAGTATGATATACGGGAAAGGCGAAAAACTCTCGAAGGGTTCCTATGTCCAGCGACCTGTAGGAGCGGACTTTGATCGCGATAAAAAAAATCTAAAATTTCTGACACCAGAGGAGCGGCAGTCTCACTGTGGATTCGAACCTGCTTTGAAATGGAACCACATGAGCCGTCGTATTTATCGTACGCTTTGCTAGGCGAAACACCTCCACCAGTGGTTCATGACAGCAATGAACTTGACTGTAAGCTAAAAAGCACTCGAGGACTTACGTGTCCGTTGAGACGGGACCTTTGCAATCTGCGATCGCTTGGATGAGGAGGCGCTCATCTGCAACACCATACCGGGCGGTCTTCTGTTTATTGCTATAACTGTTCAAAGGTATTTAGGATTCAAAATCGGAGAGATAAGTACAATGAGAAGAAGGGAGAACTGGAACCAGAAATGCTGAAGATTTGAAGGAGTCCAAGCGAAAAAAAAACTAAGAAACACAATGACACTTTTTAAGGCCGCCGATAAAGTATTCACGAAAAGGAATCTGTTGCAAGGACACTGACAAAAAATGACATAGAGATAAAGGAGGAAGCTGGGAAAAAATATAGTTGGAAGGCCTGAATCCATTGACCTCCATGAGGACATGAGGTGGCATTCTGCTGCGTAATAAAAAGAAAAGTGGAGAAAATAAATAAAAGTGGTGGAGAAAATCAAGGAGGTGCTTTGTTTCCTCTGTAAGGTTAGGAAATTAGGATTAGATCGGACGGGAAGTTGTATTGACACCGTTTACAACTTCAAATGTCAGATCAGAGCTATTCTTTTCGATTAATGTAAAAACTGTGACATTCGTCACATCTCCGCCGAAAAAAACTTGTATCGCTTGTGTCATACTGATTACAGTGTTGCACAATGTCCGCTCGTCCCTGTCGCGTGCCAGAGTGCTCCAATGTATCCTCCTCTCTGGAGGGACACGAAGAACGTCATTTCTTTCGTTCGGGGCATCCACAAAGAAATCCGGCTAACGCGTTGGTGGGCGCCCTGGTATTTTTTTTGGAATCCAGTCGGTGACAGGGCCGTGTTATAATCAATTATGATGTTCCTTTTTTACTTTTTGATATTGTTTTTTCCAGCATGATAACGAAAAATAGTTGAAAAAGAATAAAGCCAGAAGTAAAGTAAAGCGATAAACTCTTTACAAAGACGAAAGAGACAAGCGGAGCTATAAAAACAATACAAGGAGTCTGGACGTCTTCAAAATATGTGCACCTGCGATTTTCTACACAACGGGTATGATGATTCCAACATACAGTTCTGTATAGTTTAAAAAAATTTAGTGGCTATTAATTGTTGGGTGGACCTGTTGTAATGGTACATAGCAGCACCAGGCGTTTGGTAGGTAATTTCGACCTCCAGCGCAATGATTTAAATCCTTTGAAAGACGCTTTTTTCAAGACAGCCGACTGCTCACAGAAGTGCCCGGATCTCCTCTGTCGATTTAGCGGAAGATTTAGATGCATCCGAAGGATCATTACAGGGGTAAACGGAAACTTGCTCTTAACCCCTCTTCATAAACCCCCTTCATAAACATCGGTTTAGGGAGACTCAGTTCGAGTTCAACGTTCGTTAAACTCTACTGGAAATCGCTATTGTAGACAAATAATCGTTTTTTGAGCACATCGTGAATAAGGTGCCCCCGTGGCCGGTTGATCTTCACTCCTTTGTCTTCTCATTCTAGGTTTCTCATGAGGTTGGCGTTGAAAAGCAGTGCATGAATATGGCATCCCTTTACCTTTAGCCCCGTTGACGACGATATCGTCGTAGAATGGTGCTTTGTCGCGACTCCCATACAGCTTTCGACGAGCTCTTATATACTGAAGTGAGACGCTCAATGTGATCAGGGCTTCGATGAATGCACGAGCCTCCAGAGTTGAATGCATTCTTCAGGTCGACGAACATAAGGTGTAGCTGGTTTGCCTCAGGCAAACCTAGCAAGATCTTCTCTTCCAACGCCTTAGGGTGTGGAGTTTATATCCGGACAAACCTACTACTCACTCAAGAGTTTTATTTTGCAATTTCGTCTTCCGTATTCGTAATCAGCATTCCGAGCCCTTTCTTATGATCCTGGTATCAACTTGAAGTTCCATGGGAGGTCGAAACCCTGACCTAGTTAGATTCAAATTTCTCTCCATACCGTAATTCCGGCAGAGGTCGCGGTATGCGCACATGGAAGCAGGAAGCAAGAAGCAGCCTTCACAACTATGGACTGCTCTCTTTTATTAGGTTGTCCCATAAGTTTTTTGTTTGTTCAACGATTCACTGCAGATTTCGCCGGCGGTCTCTTGCATAGCGCTGCACGGCTTTGAAAGAGAATGATTTGCTCTATCAGAGCATCTATTGCATTTCTTTTTTCATCATGAATTTTGTCAATTTTTAGGTCGTTGAAGTGAAAAGTGAAAAAGTGAAAAAGTAGCCATTTGCGCACTTGTTCCCTCCGCTTAGGTTTGCAATTTTTGCGCAGTTTTTTATAGTACTTGGAAGACAATGTTTTGTTCTATAAGACTCTGTTTTGGTCCTATTTTCTTACTTGTCCTTTATTGATTTTTAGGTCATCAAATTGGGATGTCCGAAGGAGGAGGGTTATTTTTGCCGACAGCTCCTGCTCTGTGGATGGACTTTTTGGGTTGGTGTTATATGTCGTTCGAAAGAGAATGTCTTGCTCTATAAGAGTATATGTCGCGGTTATTGATTCCTACTGAATAAAAAGAAAATGCCAAAAAGAGTAGTCTTCACCAACAACTCCTTCTCCTTCTTCAGTTGTTGATATTCGATAGAAGTCAGCGTGAGCCAATAAACGCGACACAAATTCTTACTGAGCAAGACATCCTCTTCCAAACGACATATGACACCAAGCAAAAAAGTTCAACCACAGAACCGGAGTTTTGGTAAAAATTCGGACGGGAATTTTCTCAATTTGATGGCCTAAAGATCAATAAAGGGCAAGTGAGAAAATAGGACCAAGACAGAGTCTTATAGAACAGAACATTGTCTTCCAAGTGCTATAAAAAACTGCGCAAAAATTGCAAACCTAAGCGGAGAGAACAAGTGCGCAAATGGCTACTTTTTCACTTTTTCACTTTTCACTTCAAAGACCTAAAAATTGACAAAATTCATGATGAAAAAAGAAATGCAATGCATATTCTGATAGAACAAATCATTCTCTTTCGAAAGCTGTGCAGCGCTATGCAAAAGACTGCCAGCGAAATCTGCACTGAATCGTTGAAAAAAACGGCGGGGACTTATGGGACAACCTAATATAAGGTGCGTGCTAGCGCAATTATAGAGGCGGTCACTGCGACTGACAGAGGATGTGTTGTGTGATTTTATTCTTGAGATTTGCCTCTATTTGTGTGTACAAAATTTTTATTTCATTTGTATTTGGCGTTAATAAAATTGTAAGGAAAGAAAAATATCAGTTTCTCCGGATTTAAACGCCGCACCCTGTATATGGCAGCAATGTCATTACTTGGTCTAGGTATAGGCAAGTCTAAAAAGTTGATTTTTTTATAAAAATCACGATAATGAGGACCAATATTCGTTAGAGAACTTTAAAGAGACGGCACTGTCGGAAATGATATTAGACACAGTTGTTGCGTCATATCTTTCCAATAATCTTGTCCTTATCGACGGTGAGCAGACGATAGTGCAAATGATCGATAAGCTTCTTTTAGTCGTAGAAAAACACCAGCAGATAAGGTGACGGTTGTCAGAACGGAAGGACGCGCACAGATATGAAGCGCTAAGTTTACAGATCTGTTTGTCGCGGTCGGATTTTTATGGCATTGCGCCGGCATTTAATGCTGTCGGTAACGAGATCGTAAAGGAACTGGATTCCGCAGTCGCTGAAAGTCGTTTTGGGAGAATCGACTGGTGTTTTAAAGAATATATAATAGGAAACAGTTAATCACAATCTTAATTATTATACTTTTAATCATCAAAATTCTTTCATTCTATTTCAGTCAGAGTTTTTTTTCTGGGTGGTTTTCAATTCAGTAGGTAGCGCCGGAGAATAGTCCTGTTCTTTTCCGCATTTATGCTACAGTTGAATGTTTACTCCTAAAATGAATATACATGTGTTCCGACTTCTGAATTTCATGATATATTTTAGGGTCCCAGTATTAACAAGAAAATTACGTTCTTTGTTCTTCTGATTGCGTTCTTGACAATTATTTATTTATTTATTGGAGACGTGTTAATGTCACGTAAACATTACATTGAAAGACAAGGAAAATACAGTACAACCTTGAAAGCGCACAAATAAAAAAAGTGAAAACTGTGAGCAGTAAGATTAAAACAAGTTGAAACAGCTGAAACCACAGTAATGTAATCGCTCCCGCAGAACGTAAGACTAAGTGATGAACTTCATGGAAAAAGTGAATGGCGACATTTGAAGAGCGTTCTCTTTTAGAAGGGAAAGGAAGAGTCGAATAGTTCTGTTAGAAAAGAGATGGTCCTAGCCTTGCTTTTTGCAACCGACCCCGCAAGTCTAAGGCCACCATTTCTAGTCCGATTGGACGTGAAGACAAAGAACTGGTGCAACAGAACGTTGACAATACCCTTAAGGATCTTGAACATCATGACCAGGTCATTCCTGATTCTTCTGCACTTGAGGGAGGACAAACCTAACTGCCTAGCCCTAGATGCTCCATTATGAATTATGGCGTGGTCAAGACCAAAGCATCTCATAAACATTTTGCGGGTGAAATTGTTCTGTACGTTTTCTAATAAAGTGATGTCCTTTTGTTTTGACTGATTGAAAACTGCAGCGCCGTGTTCAAGGATGGAGCGAATGTAGATTTTGTAGGCTTTGATGCAGATATTTGGGTTTGTAGACCTAAGAGTTTTGAAAAGGTCGTAGCTTTATTGACAAAAAAACCTGAGATGGTAAGAAAAACCAAGTTTGGAGTTGATCAGAAACCCTAGGTTCTGCACTTCATCGACTTTATTTAAAACGTTACCACCCAATGTGTATGTAGTTAGCAGAAGCAGAGGAATGACTCCCTATAGACAAAACAAAGGTCTTCTCAGCCGCAATGGGAACCCACTTCATAGACCATTCTCTGATGTAGTCTATAGCGGACTGTAATTTGGCTTCATCCGCAGGACATAATGACGTTCTTTGTGTGTAGGTAATTAGAATCTACCTTCGTTGTTATTTGTTGTATTGCAGTTTTTCTTACCCCTGTCTTATACAGAGTATTTCAATAAATAAATAAATAAATAAATAAGCGACGATTGTTTTCCTTTACGAAGAGCTGAGGGTTTGACTGTGACGTATCCACGAGTGCATAAAGTAAATAAATAAATAAGTAAATAAATAAATAATTGTCTTTTAAGCGAGAAATGAAAAGAATTTAATTTTAAACGAGATATGAAAAGAATCCCCGGTACCGCGAATAAGGTGCGAAACGTGATTGGTAAAATAAAGGGTAAAGCACGACGCTAATCAATACCCTTGTGGGATGCGCCAGGAACTGAATTTCTATTGGGATAATGGAATTAAATTGAGTGCGTGTTTGGTCTGGACAGCGATATGCGGTGCTCTGCCTCGTTTCATCCATCTCAGGCAAATTTGATACCATTTCATCGATCTCGAAAGGATATGAGGTTTAGTTGGTCGAAGTGGACACAAACCCAGAAGTTCATGCGGGGTGCATACCCTTTCCAGCTGCGCTACCATGCGCAACGGGAAACTATAATAATTGCATGATATAAGGATGAAGATATAAGATGTTTAGCTTTTTTGGAATGCATTGTACTTCTAGGGGATGTCGTGGGGCAATCAGAGCGTGTAAATGGTCATCTACAGTGACTTGCGGTGGCCAGTCGATGGACAATTCAGCTTCCCAGACAAGTCTGTGTGGAAGTGAAATTCACGGCGTAATCCAGTAAAGGATAAGGAACAAAGGGATAAAGAGCGGCATTCCGCAATCTTCTTGGTATGCGCCACGCATTCTACTTCTGTCATGGAGATGAATTGAATGCATATGTGGCCCAAAATGAATTGTGTTGCCTTTGTGTTTTATCCTTCCAAGACGAGTCTTGTACCAGTTCTCCGACTACGAAGAAGTGGGATGCCTGGTTAGTCTGAACAGGAAATCTGAATCAGAAGCTTGGAATAGGATGCACACGAAAGACGGCGGATCCTCTGCGCTATCACGCGCCTAATTTTATGTAAATAAACATAATTAAATTTCATGCAAAACAAATCAATATCATTTCGTGGTTGGTCAAAAAATGCAGAAATCCATGCAAGATTCGTGCGAGTCCAAAATGGGGACTAGTGCTGTTCAAAAGACCAGCCTTTGTCTGGACTGAATAGCATTGCATCTATTCAATGGCCCAGTGAGATTATCGAACGGAGTAATTTCAGGTGACCTCATGTCTAGACGTCTCTAGACATTCATGAAAGCCACCGGCTTCACTGTAAAAGCACCTGTTGTTGGCGATTGGAATACGTACTGAGCTGTACGAATCACAGGTGTGCCAGAGGAAGTGCTTGACGTCCTCAATGAAGTAGACTCGGGAATCAGATGAATACATAGGTGTGAAGCTTAGGTAAAGGAGATGCTCAGAATTCGAGATGGAGGGAGATGAAGGGCGGTTCTTCATCTACCAAAACTCGCAAAGCGTGTACGCCTTAATTTCGTGATAGCCAATAGCCAAGCGGATACACGTATCTCAGTTGGAGGAGTCACCGAATTGAAAGTGCACGTCGAATCAAGTTGGTTCGATTCTCGTCCTGGTCAACCAGGACTTTCGCCTCTCTGTGGTCGAGGTATTTAACCAGACTTGAATGGAAGAGGAAAAGTACCTCAAGTGGTTGGTGTCGAGGTTGCAGCTGTTACAACGATGTTTTGTTGCGATCAAAACTGTAGCGCTGGCCGGGACTCGAACCCGCACCTCTTGCTGACTGGGCGGGAATGCTCTACGAAATTCCACCGCCAGTGATGGAAACGATTCTATCAAGACCCTCAGCTTGACTGGTTCCATTCTTAAGTCAGCGGCAGTCTCATATCGATGCGAGTGCTGATGGATCTCACGAGGTGTGGATACCGCGTTCGATCAAACAGCGCCGGTGGTGTAATGGCGTAGAGCATTCCCATCCGGTCAGCAGAAGGTGCGGGTTCAAGTCCCACCTGGCGCTGAAGTTTGGTCGCAACAAAGCATCGTTATAACAGGTAAACCATCGACAGACTTTCCACCACGCCTCATTGAATAGACAAACCACCTATATCACATGTCGCCGGGTTGATCATACTTGCTCAAGTGTTCGCCAGCTGCACCTCCACTCGTCCTTGTCGAGTGCCAGAGTTTTCCAATAGATAATCGGACACGAAAGGTATCATATCCTTCGATTAGATCCTTCATGGATAAGTCCGGTAAATGCGGCGGTGGACGCCCTAAAGTTCCTTTGACATCCCCATTCAGCAGTCCAGGGATGTCTGCAAAACGTATGCCTGGCCGGCCCACCTAATTTTCGACGAGTTCGTCCATGCGACATCGTCTATGGTAGTCGAACGTCGACGAGGCAATGAACAGCCGAGGAATTCTTCCACTTTAGTGAGCATGAGTCACTCCGAGCACCACCCGCCCGCTTCCTCGCCGTTCATTCTGCTTTCACGGAGCTCAGGCCTCCTAGGTGTACGCTAGCACAGAACAGAACAGTGGAGTCGAATAGGGAAGTGATCAGGGTCTTGATGATGTCCCGGTTTCGAGAAGTGAAGTGCTTCAAGGCATGCACCAGCTAGGCTTCAAGGCATGCACCAGCTGCATTACAATCAGTCGCACGTGTAGAAGGCACATATAAAACACAAAAAATATAAAAATGTGCAGCTGAAACCATTTACAAAAAGCTCTGTTAATTAAAAAATGCTTAAACTAACACACAGATATGTCATCAAAACCTTCCGATTTGCCATTAAGCAGGTTGAGATCCTTGAGCATTCGGTATTATAATAGGAATATAGTGTGATATGTTTGAGATCATACTGTAGGGCATTCCTTTCACTATAGAAATGTTTCTTTCACATCTGGACACTATAGAAGTGTTTTTTTTGCATCTGCTCACTATGGCTAAAAATTTATTCTTCAATGAGAAGGCAAATGTTCCATAGCTTAGGTACTACTATGACTACCTCCACTACTGCCAGACTTTTGTGGCCCTTTGGAAAAGCCTGTTTGACTTAAAGAACCGCCTTGATTGGAAATCAGGCTTCAAGTACACATCTACGTTGTGAAGATTTCATAACGCTAGTTGATGCTCTGCCGAAACGGAATCGAGAATCGGTCTTCGAGCAATTTTCTGGTCTATAAATTTGTCGATCTAAAAAGGTTAGGAAAGGCAACAAAAAGCAAGAAAACCAAAGTTGGTTCATGTTTTCCCCAGTGCTGAAGAGAAGGTAAAAGGATCCTGGATTCATGGAATGGAAATAGTGTTTAAAGTCTTTGGAATTGCTACTCTACGAGAGTTGAAAGGTACTGAATATAACTGGAGTGCAGAGCGCAATGCATCGTTTTGTTGAAGAGGTTGGGAAGTGGTGGTTTGATCCCCGATATGTTGAAGCTCTGATGTCGAAACAGGTTGGTGTTTGCCCAGCTGTCAACGCATAATTTAACGCGGCTTGCCTGTCACCCAGACTGAAGCAGTCGGGGTGGGAATCATGGAACTGAAAAGAGGCCCTGTGGACGTTGGTTGGTTGCTAAACAGGGATGGGCGGATTAACCGTTATCCGTTATCCGTTATCCGGTTTCCGGCGGGTTTTGGCCTATCCGTTTTGTTGTTCGTTATCCGGGGAGTTTTCGCCGGATAACCAACAACAAAATGTAGCAAGCTCATGATTACTTAATTGAATATAAGGACAATTTTCAAAAAATCGTTTAGTGTTTTTCCATAGACAGTTGAGATACGCTTGCAATGCCGGGTCGGTGCCTTCTCAGAGTTCTCAATGCTATAATTAGACTAAACAACCTAATTGTTCGTAGCGCATTTGAAATGCTGAACACTGCCTTGGTCATTTCTATTTGTGGGAGGTTTCCCTGAAATTCCTTCTAGCACAATGTATGATCTGCAAAAAACCCGTCGGTAAGTGGAGAAAAGGACAAACGTCCAAACGAATCACTTCGTTTTAAGGATGTGTCGGATACCCCGCACCTACATGACCTTTGATCGTCAGCTTTTTGAAAATATGTTTGGCACTAGCAGCAATTTACAATTTACCCTTTCCAAAGCAATAGAGAGAAAATTTTATTCGGTCTGGGCAAAAATTAGCGTTAAATTTTATTGGAAAGTAAACAAAAAGCGACTCTTTTTAACGACTATCCATAATGACCTCATTACAGCTGAAAAACATGAATAAAGGATATAAGACGACGGTAGTGCCGGATGCGGTACGCATTCTACTGTTACGTGATATGCTGGAGGAAGTTTGAATGCGTATTTCGCCAGTACAATGAATTGCGGCGGTCAGCCGATGGACAATTCAGTGCATTATCCTGCCCGGACAAGCCTGTTATCAATGCATCGAGCCCGAAAGGGTGGAAAGCTTGGTTGACCTGGAGAACAGAACGCAGAGCATTGAGTCGGAAAGCATGCGACAGGCAACACTTCCAACTGCACTACCATGTGCCTTGAAGAAAAAACACTAATAAGAACGTTAAAGTGGCTTACTTGACATGTGACATGGACAGTGTTACAACAGCCGACCTACAATTGGAGAAAGAGTGGCTTAAAATTACTTTTAATTTTTGTTGTTTGTTCGTTATCCGTTTTTCCGTTGTCCGGCCATTTTCGGTCAAAATTATCCGTTATCCGGGTTTGAAAATTTTATTATCCGCTAATCCCTGTTGCTAAAGCTCCGAGCAGACCTCACAAGCATCCATCAGGAAAATAGGTGTAAGGAAAAGCCTACAGTATGTAAGAGAGGGATGTTTTTCGTTATCGTATCGTTTATCGAGAACTGGTCCATATATGTACATTAACGTCCAGAAAGCTCAGTAAAGCTCTGGGTCGATATAACGTTTACCTAGAAAGGGAAGTGCCCTCCAAAGACAGGTCGGCATTCTGTAAGGTTATAAGAAGTCTGATTGAGAAGGATAATGAAATCCCCATCTTGATGAAAGATAATGGGAACTAACTTAAAAGGAAAGCAATAAAGCCCTCTTACTGAGTTTAATGTTCAAAAAGGTGTACATACAAGGGTGTAGGGAAAAACTCAAAACAAAAACCTGGCAGATTGTGATGTTGGTGGAACTACCACATTTTGAACAAAAAGGTCCCACCGTGTGGTTCCATCACAAAGAGATTATCGAGGCGCTAACTAAGTGGCCTAAATCTCCCTCAGTATCCCCTCATTTGGGCGTGTGTAGCGTGGTCGGAGGAGGTGCCGATTGTCGCGTGCGCCCGATACCAGGTTCCTGGTTCGGATTTCTCGCCCAGGCCAACCAAGTCCTCAACCCCTCCGGGGTCGGTGAATTGGTACCAGACTTGTCTGGGAAGGATAAAGCACTGACTTGTACATCGGCTAGCCACCGAAAGTCATTGTATAAAGAAAAAAAAGCATTCAAATCGCCTCCACGTCAACCCTTCTAAGTAGAATGCGTGGCGCATCCGAAATCGGATTGAGTAACGCCGTCCTTTATCCTTTACCTCTAAATTTCATACCACTAGAATTTATTAAGAAAATCGGGAATATGTCGCGAAGACGGGCAGCATTGAGAGATGGGAACGCCTCATCCAATCAGACCGCATTGAATGGGCATGCCATTCAGATAGGGCGTGTACAGACGGTAACCTGGTCGGGTGGCATGTGTTCGCTTTGTGTTCTGTTTGGTTATTATTGACTGGTGCGCTCCCACCTACCAATGCTGTTCACGTTCGCGACATGTATCGAAAATCTAAGGCTGAAGTTCGTATAAGAAGGAGGTAGGCGTTTGTGACTCCCATTTATAAAAAGACTCCATTCAGTGATCCCAGTAACTATCGCCCAGTTAGCATCACATCAATTTTTGCAATAACTTTTGAAAAGAACATAAAAAACATAGAATGAAACATCTTGAATCAGAAAAGATAACATCGGTATAATAATAGATAACACCAATGTGGTTCTCTCAAAGAGATCTGAAGAATTAACCGTTCTAGCTTCCCTAAATGTCTGGTCGCGTGCCGTCGAGGAAGGACAGCGCACGGATGTAGTGCATTCTGATTTTTCCAAGGCATTCCACGAAGTTCCGGTTGAAAGATAGTCAGAATGGAAATGGTAGAACTTTCCATGGTCGTCAATTGGATTCAGCAGTTCGTATCCAAGAAATCGTTTCAAGTTAATGTGAAGGATCAATACTCCAACGTATTTCCCACTTTTAGCGGTGTTCCGCAAGGTGGAATGTTATCTCAATGTTATTCCTTTTGTACACCTATGAACTCCTAACATGCATCAGGAACCTGGGTGTCACGTGGAAAATGCGTGTTGATGATGCAAAAAATTACAAAACAATGACGTTGTAGTTTCTCAGTCATTCCAGTCAGCAGTTCATATTGTCAGCTGTTGGGAGGAGAAAGGAATGGGAATTGCCACGTGCAGTTGAGAAGGCACACTTTGTGATGATTGAGCCGAAAACCGCGGCTGTCACACCACACCATTTATCTCACAGCAAAGCGTGTTCCAGGATAACATGTACAGTAACCGTAAAGTTAAGGTAATGTTGAATATGTACCAAATAAAATCTGATAAGATATACCATTTTCAGGTCGAATTGGACACATTTCGAATCAAATTGGTCATTTTATAAACAAAATTGGACACTTTTCACACCAAATTGGACACACTTCTAATCTCGCCTAAGACTTTTGAAATCAAAGAGAGCTCTTCCGAATTGAAACAACCTTCATACGGGTTGAACTACATTGGTTTGAAAAGTCGCATCTCAGTGGAGCGCATTTTTGCAAATGGAGCGAGAAACTGTAGCGGGTATGCGGATGTACCCACGAGCATCGTCGAGTGTACTCTACCACGACATGCCAACGATGTGGAGGGTAAGGTTTATCATGAATCGTGGGTACGCCGACACCCTATACCTGGTAAACCCACAGGTATGCGCGTTGATAAATTCGGCCACAGAATATAAAGTTAATGGTTGGATCTTGAAGAAGGTCTATGAAGTCCGTGACCTTCGTTACACCATAACGAGTCAGCTACGATTCTCTAAGGACTGCAATAATTACTTTTCAAGGTTCTGATATCTAAGAACCCAGAGGTCTACTACATTCGTGCCTTCAACACCTATGTGCGGCCTATTGTGGAAGCAAGTAAAACCGTGTTTAACACGACAAAAAAAAAAAGAGAAAGGGAAGGAGGAAGAGAAAAAAGTGATATCGGTCTCCTAAAAAATGTTCGAAACAGCTTCACCAAGGAGCTTATGATGAGCTGTTTTTCGATGAATTACAATACAATCCCACGCGAACCTCAATATGCACTAACTTCCCCCTCTCTTCCCTGAGAAAAAGAAGGAAAGCTGGAATTTATTTATTTATTTATTCAAAGCGTAGTCTCACATTTAGAGACAAATCGATAAGGGATAAAAGGATAAAGGACGGCGTTACTCAATCTCTTCTGGGAGTCGCCACGCATTCTACTTCTTTGAGATATCGTGGAGGCGATTTGAAAGGATATTTAACCATCCAATGAATTGCGGTGGGCAGCCGATGAACAAATCAGCGCTCTCTCCTTCCCAGACAAACCTTGTATCAACTCACCGCCCCCGAAGGGATGGAAGGCTTGGTGGGCCTGGGTGGGAAATTCGAACCAGGAAGCTGGTATCGGCTGCAGGCGATAGTCGGCGCCTCCTCCGACTGCGCTACACGCGCCCAATTGCTGGTTATAAAAAACCTGAATCTTTAACCTCATCCACCTTATTTAGAAATTCGCTACTGATTCTGCATTCCTGCGTTCGGGGACAGTTTCTAAGTCCAACCAATAGATAATGTGTCTTCCCAACTGTAAGTTTTAGTTCCCTTTCTTCTAGCAGCAATCAATGAAATCAATAGCTGACTGGAGAGCCACTGAATTTCATCGAGTTGTACAGAATCGCTAGTAAAGTATCTATCAAGCCAAATGATTTCTTTGATGTACTGAAAAGATTAACAAGAGGGAAGCTCAAACTCCATGTCTCGATTGCCAAATCGCGGATAAGGTGTGAACATAACATATAGATTTCTGAGGGAGTTCAACTTGCTACTTGGAAAGTATGAAGACATGACAAGGCTATCTGCGCAAACTTGTAGGGTGTTCATAATGACTTCAACTTAAGCAGATGTGATTTGATACTGCCAAGGTCTCGTTGTGTTGACTATTATGCCGTACTGTATTCTAATGCTTTTGCGTGCTAGACTATCTATCTATGCTATAGACTATAGCTATCTACGCCTTTAATAAAATAAAATAAAATAACATAAAACAATAAATAAATAAATAAATAAATAAATAAATAAATAAATAAATAAATAAATAAATAAATAAATAAATAAATAAATAAATAAATAAATAAATAAATAATGTCCCTTATAAAGCTTTGAATCGTCTGTCTGCTCGTCCGTCCGTCCGTGCGTTCACCCACGCAAAATTAATAGTCGGACGATGCGTTTCACAAGAAATAGGTCAGTATTATTGCATTCTACTTAGGAACAGGTGCTCGATACGAATATCACGCTGACATAATAGCTAGTGTAGGAAGAATAAAGCACCATCGATCGGCCATTCAACATCGATCAGTGTTATCGATTTTTCCTATAATTTAATTTTTATTTGTTAAAATATTAACTTAAATAAAAAGTTAGATATATATAATATCGAGGCTTTCTCGCAATCATTGGACGATTTCGTATGATGTTGTAAAATAATTTCTCTTAGAGCTTTATCAGATTGTGCCGCTACGCAAACTAAAAACTCCTTATAAAAGAGTCATACGGAAAATTCACATGGCGCTCTTCTTATGTTCTTTTTTTCTATTCTTCCTTCTTTTGTAGGATGTTATTAACATGCATTATTGTGTATTATGTTTGTAAAAAAATACAGTTTTGGTTTAATTACCCAAGTTTGAGGTAAATTTTGTCGAACGATTGGTGTGTGTGGGTACCGAAGGGCATAAACTGAACCACCGACATTCTAGCTTGAAAATATGTATTTAGTTAGTTTCTTTCAATTTACGTTTTTAACATTCACGTGACTCGATGATCAGCGGATTGAAGTCTGGAAAACGGCTTTACTCTGCGTCATCTCCACGCCTTTATCCCGTGTCTTGGTATCTTTACCCTGGCGAAAGCAGGCCTAAACGGTCGGTTACAGATATAATGCATAGGCATCCGTACTCAGCGCTCTCATTATAAAAGCTTTTGAAGAAATTCTCCGCCTTTTTTGGAAGAATGATGCGGACCATACTCTTAGAGCTCGCGTCGGTAAAAGTTTATGATAAATAAACGGAACCGATTAATTACCGATATCGTTTTATTCTAGCATATTGTGCACATATGATCATTTGATCTATAAATAAATAAATATAATAAATATCGATAAATGGCATAAGAACTCTCTGTGACTATGGTGTCTGAAAAGGAAGAAAAACAGATATTTGTTAGACGAACTGTTAAGAATACCACAGAATATATGGAAAAGGAAAAAGATTGAAGAA